>CM077826.1:34923789-35053789 GCA_039720395.1 Liquidambar formosana | reverse complement strand
TTCTTTTTGTGGCTGCGTTTGAAGGTCTAGCTAGAGTTTTTGTGGGCTGTGTGTGCTGCCTATTGACCATTTGTGGGCTGTGTGTGCTACCTATTGACTATCTGTTGCTTGGGGCCATATTTGGTGTGTTTGGACTTTGTTTGGGTGGTTGAGTGCTGTCTACATCATGTCAGAAGTTAGTCAGACCTCTGAAAGCCATCAGAGTAGGGTAATGGGTCCAAGGAATACCCACTAATGACAACCTCTACACTCCTAATCACAACCGTGAAATTGGATGGGCCTAACTATTTAGTCTGGTCTCGCTCAGCAACCTTATATCTCACGAATAAAGGAAAGATGGGATATTTGAATGGTAAGGTGAAAGAACCTCCAGTAGTTAACCCTTTATATGAGAAGTGAAATGCAGAGAATTCTATGGTTATGTCTTGGCTTTTACATTCGATGCAACCAGAGGTTAGTGATGGTTACTTGCTTCTGCAAACTGCAAAGGAGATCTAGGATGCAGTTGCACAAACTTATTCACAGGTAGGGAACATAGCCCAGTTGTATGACTTGAAGCGTCGTATTCATGAGACTATCCAAGATGATAAGCCTTTATTAGTTTATTTCCATAAACTCCAAGCATTGTGGCAGGAGTTGGATTATTATCAAGATTTTCGAGCTGAGTGTTCGGCTGACACCTTGAAGTTTAATAACCTTGTTAAGTAGGAGCGGATATTTGATTTTCTCGCTAGGCTCAGAGATGAATATGATCCGATTCGTATACAGATTCTAGGAAAGGAACCTCTTCTTCCGCTAAGAAGTGTATATGCTTATGTTCAGCATGAGGAGAGTAGAAGCAATACTATGTTTCACTTTACCTCCCAAGAGCACTCTGCACTTACTAATGCTTCTCAGCGAACCTAAAGAGGTGTTCTACCTAGTCGTGATGGAGGGAAATGTGTTGATTCTATTTCTGATGAAAATGATAAGTTATTTTGTGATCATTGCCAGAAACCGAGACATACCAAGGAAACTTGCTGGAGGCTCCATGGTCGCCCTACTAAAGGTAGGAGGGGCCGTGCTGGTGGTTCCTCTCGGTCCCGCGCTCACTATTCTATAGCTGTGGGCACTATTCCACCTACTTCATTACCTTTTGGAACTTCTGATTCTGAGTCTATGGCACTTACCAGAGCAGAAGTTGAGTCTCTTAGACGCCTAGTATATCAACTGAATATATCCACCACTGCATCTACTTCTTTAGCCCACTCAGGTAATTTGGCTACTTCCTTTAGTGCATCATGTAATTCCTCTTATCGTCCTTGGATTATTGATTCTAGGGCTTCTGATCATATCACTAGTTTGTCTACCTTGTTTCATTCTTACTATACTTGTTCAGGTAGGGATAAGGTTAGGGTAGCTGATGGTTCTTTGTCATCTGTTTTAGGGAAAGGTTCTATTTCTATTAACCCTAATATGTCTCTTTCTTCAGTTTTACATGTTCCCAACTTTTCTAACAATCTCTTGTTAGTGGTAGTGTGAGAGATGGTCTTTACCTTTTGGATCCCATTGAGAAGGATGGTGGTCGAATTGTGCATGCACACCAGTCTGGGAGATGTGCTGCTTCTGAAGATAAGCTTTGATTCTAGCATAGAATATTGGGCCACCCCTCATTTTTTTTGCTTCAACGTCTTTTTCCATCTTTGTTTTCTAGAATAAATGTTTCTCAATTTAAGTGCGAAGTGTGTGAACTTGCAAAACATCATCGAACTTCATTTCCACCTAGTTTTAATAGAAGTAACTTACCTTTTACTATTATGCACACTGATGTATGGGGTCCTCCTGCATTATCTCATTATCTGGCTTTCGATGGTTTGTTACTTTTATTGATGATTTCTCTAGGACTACATGGGTGTATCTGTTGAAAGAAAAAAGTGATGTTTTCTCATGTTTTCAGACTTTCCATAAATTGGTGCTTAACCAATTTAATACCTCAATCAAAATTGTTCGTTCTGATAATGGAGGTGAGTATCTTTATGGGGGTCTTCAACCTTATTTTCAGGATCATGGTATCATCCATCAGACTTCTTGTGTGGATACTCCTCAACAAAATGGTGTTACAGAAATAAAAAACCGCCACCTTCTTGAGGTAGCTAAGGCTTTGATGTTCTCTATGCATGTTCCTAAATCCTATTTAGGAGATGCAGTGCTCACTGCTGCATATTTAATGAATCGGATGCCTTCTAGAGTACTTGCTTACAAGGTACCGATTGATTTGTTGTCTTTACCCTCGTGCCCTCGTAGTTTTCTTATTCCTCCTCGTGTTTTTGGGTGTGTTTGCTTTGTTCATGTTTCTGTCCAGGCTCGTAGTAAGTTAGATCCTCGAGCTTTGAAATGCATTTTCTGAGGCTACTCACCTACTCAACAGGGGTATAAGTGTTATCATCCTCCTTCACGCAAGAAGTTTGTCGCTATGGATGTTACCTTTCTTGAATCGGTGTCCTATTTTTGCTCACCCCAAACTTCTCTTCAGGGGGAGAGTTGTAATGAAGAGAAGTCTTCTGTACTTCCTACTCTTATATCTCCTTCTGAACCTATTCTTGTTCCATCTCAAGGCTTGGAAAAACAGCATCCTCCTCCCAAGGAATTACAAGGTCTATTCAAGGAGATAGAAGGAAAAGACTATTTCTCCTCTCTATGACCAACTGTCATCCTTGGACTCAGGTAATATCATATCTACTTCCTGCTCTTGTTACTCTTGATAATTCTGATATTCCTATTGCTCTTCATAAAGGAAGTTAGATCTTATACTCAACATCCTATCTCTAACTTTGTCTCCTATCATAGTCTTTCCCCATTTTTCCATACCTTTGTTTCCCAATTGTCTTCTGTGTCTATTTCTAACACCTTACAGGATGCACTTTGTGATAAAAAATGGAAGCAAGCTATGTGTAAAGAGATGACTACTCTTCAAAAAAATAAAACTTGGGATTTAGTTAAATTGCCTATGCAGAAGAAGACAGTTGGATGCAAATGGGTGTTCACAGTAAAGCATAAGGCTGATGGTTCAGTGGAAAGGTATAAAGCTAGATTGGTAGCAAAAGGCTACACAGAGACATATGGCATTGATTACCAGGAGACATTTGCTCCCGTGGCCAAGATGAATTTTGTTCGAGTCTTACTTTCTTTAGCTGCCAACTTTGGATGGGCTCTTCATCAGTTGGATGTTAAAAATGCATTCTTCCATGGAGATCTAGAAGAGGAAGTTTACATGGATGTACCTCCAAGTTTTGAAAGTGATACATCCAGGAGGAAGGTGTGCAAACTGAAGAAGGCCTTATATGGATTGAAGCAATCTCCTCGAGCGTGGTTTGAGAGATTTACTCGAGGTATGTTAAAATATGACGTCAAACAAAATCAGGGAGATCATACATTATTCATCAAGCACTCTTCATAGGGGAAGGTAACAGTTCTTATTGTATATGTGGATGATATTGTGCTAACAGGAGATGACCAGGACGAGATACAGAAACTGAAGAAACATTTAGCCAATGAATTTGAGATAAAGGATTTGGGAAGTTTGAAGTATTTTCTGGGTATTGAAGTTGCTAGATCTAGGACTGGCAGTCTTTATTTCTTAGAGAAAGTATGCGTTAGATCTTCTCAAGGAAACTGGGATATTGGATTCCAAACCTAGTGATACCCCTGTGGAGCAGAACTACAAGTTAGGGGAAGACCCTGAAGGTGTATTGGTGGACAAAGGTAGATATCAACGGTTGGTTGGCAAACTAATTTACTTGTTACACACCCGACCGAACATTGCCTATGCTATTAGTCTAGTAAGTCAGTTTATGCATTCGCCTCGAGAATCTCATATGGAGGCAGTCCATCGAATCCTTCGCTATTTGAAATTTGCTACTGGAAAAGGATTGTTGTTCTCTAAATATGACCATTTGCGAGTGGAATCATACACAGATGCAGATTGGGCTGGTTCTGTCACTGATCGTAGGTCAACATCTGGTTATTGCACCTTTGTAGGGGGAAATCTTGTGACCTGGCAAAGTAAGAAACAAGCAGTTGTAGCCAGGTCTAGTGCTGAGGCTGAGTTCAGAGCTATGGCACAAAGAGTGTGTGAAATTATGTAGCTGAAAACATTGTTGAAAGAGCTTGGTTTTGATTCTGATGAACCCTATGAGATTGTATTGTGACAACAAAGCCGTAATTAATATTGCTCACAATCCAGTCCAACATGATAGAACCAAGCATATTGAAATTGACAGGCACTTTATAAAGGAGAAATTGACTTCTGGGGTGATTTGTCTGCCTTACGTTCAAACTGGAGACCAATTGGCAAATTTTTTTACCAAAGGAGTTGCAAGTAAAGTCTTCCACACTTTCTTAAGCAAGTTGGGCATGTGTGATATCTTTGCACCAATTTGAAGGGGAGTGTTGAAAAGTATTCTATATTGTTCTTATTTACTTGTAATAAGCTGAAGAGTACTATTATCTTTGTACTTGTACTAGTATAAAAGATAATATACAAGAGGGAAAAACCTGAGTTCTCTCTTTTTTTTTCTTTTTTTTTTTTTATAGCAGCCATTTCTCTTCTCTTTCTCTTTCTTTCTTTCTTCCTTCTTTGATTAGTTATACAAATCCACTCTAAAGTCTTACTCTCAGCTATAAAGGTTAGTCCACGCATGTAAAAAGGTGCCAAAGGAGTCCCTCAAAACAACACTAAGAACTGAATAAGAAGGCTTGATAGCCACATCAAAATTGAGTTTATGCTACGGTTGAGAAGGAGTGGCCCATAGAGGTATGGGGGACTTGTTATGGCAGCTAGAAGGCTGGCAAGCCAATTCACCATAGCAATTTTCTCAATTTGAGTCCGGAGGAGTCGAGGCTCAAAATCTTGGACATAAAAAATGCATCTGTTGCGAGCACACCAAATTTGATTCATCAAAACCGAAGCAAAAAACAAGTACTTCCCAACATTGGCCTGGTTGATGTTAAGGCCTAAACCGTTCGAAATGATCATAGCAATCCAGTCAGGAAGCGAAAGTTGAGCAAAGAGACCAATTAGAGCATATCCACATCATTTTTGTCTGTTTACAATCCAAAAGGAGATTCCAAAATGCGAAGGTGGCTTAGGATTTCGTCACTCTGGTGCTATGAATAAAGCTCTTATTGCCAAACTAGGTTCGTGTATTCTTTCAAAATGTGATAAGTTATGGGTCCAGATGTTGTTAGCTAACTATTGCAAATGTAAGTATTTCTTTGAAGCATCCTACTCCAGTAAAGATTCATGGCTTTGGAAAGGTATTATCAAAAGCAAGGATCTCCTGCTTAAGGGGGGCTACTTTTTGGTTGGTGACGGCTGTTCAATTGACTTGTGGAAGGACCCATGGTTCCTTTTACTCAGGGTTTTAGACCTATGCAGAGGGGAGATCGAAGATTGGGAGTAAATCTCGTGTCTAACTTAATTAACATCCATGATTGTAGTTGGAATTTATTCAAAATCAGTCATGTCTTTGAGCCTGATGATGTTTCTAATATCCTGAGAGTCCAAATTTCTCCTAACATTGGGGGTGATAGGCTGGTTTGGATTCCCAATAGTTCAGGGAAATTTTCTATGAAGTCTGCTTATCTCACTCATCATTAAGCTTGGTTAGGTGTGGTTGGGCCATGGACTAAGAACTTATAGAATGGGTTGTGGAAGGTTGGCATCCACAAGAGACTTAGGCTGCGTTTGGTTTAAGGGATTGGAATGGAATGGGAGTGGGAATGGAATGGAATGAAAATGAGAATGGGAATGGGAATGGAAGAGGAATGGACATTCCATCCCAATGTTTGGTAAAGGGTGGGAATGGAATGAAAAAGCATAGGTGAGACCCATTTTTAATGATTTTTACTCCTTGAAAGAAAAGCCATTCCTTTTGGTTTGGAAAGGAATGGCTATTCTCCCATTAGAGGGAATAAACCCCCAGAAAGGAATAGCCATTCCATTCTCTTGTGCAACCAAACACTCACTTTTTTTTAGAAAATGGAATCACCATTCCATTCCCTCTCTCATTCCCTTGTAACAAACATAGCCTTAAGGTTTTTCTATGAAAAGTCCTATGGAATATGCTCCTTGTCAAAGATGTCATTAACAAACAATTCCCCATTCTAGATCTGTTGTGCCCCCTTTGTGGTTCTAAAGAGTACCTTATTGAATTATATTCCTTCTATCCAATTTGATTTGATCACTTTGACTAAACTCACATATTAAGACAATGCATTGCCATGTCATTTACTTAATTATAATTTTTCAAATTTGTCTTCTTATAGAAAAAGAATTCAGTTTTCTAAGAGCAAAAACTAATTGAAGTAAAAGGGTATTATAAAAAAATAATAAACCTTTTTGGTATTTTGGGGCATTCCAAAATAGAAAGATGATCAAATAAAATGGAACGAAAGGGAGTATGAATTAATTCCCAAATGATTAAAAAAGAAGATCTCAAAATATTTTAGTAGCTTTTCTTATTTTGTTTACCCAAACTGCACACACTCTCTCTCTCTCTCTCTCCCCCGTAATTATAATATGAGGTCACAAAAAAAAATATATTATTTGACAGAATTTCATAGTATTTTATTGAATTATATGAATTGCATCCCAAAGATAAAATAGAATAGAACATGGATGACTTCTCATACCCTGTTACATAAGAGCATCACTAATAGGACTAGCTATTTTTTTCTAGAGAATTTGATAAGAGTTTCATCTTATTTAGCTAATTAAGGAAATCAAAAGGGCTCTCCAACAGAGCTAGTTAAAAAGAAAGCCTTTTCAAGTGAGGGTTCCAATAGAGTAAGCTAGTTTTTCTCTATTCTAGCAAAGAGTCAAAAGGGCTAACTACTCTTGGAGAGTTTCAAATGACCTATTAGTTAGAGAGCTAGATAAGTAGTCTTTTTGGAAATGCTGCTATTCTGTACTTCAGCTAAAAAATTAAAACATCTAACCTCTTGGAGATGCTCTAACTTCTTTACAAATTTCAGCCAAACCTTCAAATTTATTGCCTAAGTATCAAATTTATTTTACTACAACTATATTTGGGGATTATCCTGTGGATTCGGCAATGCAAAGTTGCCGTAGACTAATCTTCTCTTCCAATTCTAGCAAACGTATATGAACTTGTGAAGCGACAAGCTGGCAGTAGACTACTTATTAATAGGATCAGCATACATGGCATGTAGGTCTTGAAAAGTTGGAGCCACATATGCTGATACTAACAATGGACCACCTAAACCTTGTGGACTGCGAATCAGAGACAACTGACCTTATAGGCGCCCTGTTATGCATAGAGTGAGTCTTCCATATAACTGTGATATAGCCGCATGATATCACGGGTCAATAAAAGTCAACTAAAATGGGATTGTGGGTTAAAAAGTACTCTTACAATCTCACTTTGTTTCACTCTCATTGGCTTGCAACCATTTCTGCCAAAAATTTGAAGAGTTGACTCTTCTATTTCTTCCTTCTTCTAAGGGGTAGGTTATGAATTCACAACTCAATTCTGGTGTATAAGAAAACGGATTGTTGAACCTATCTTATGAGGTAGGGCATAGGGTTGGTACCCAAAAACACACTTTGCACAATCTTTTTCTTCTCATGCACACCATTTCATTTCAAATAACAAATAACAAATTGGTATACACAAATAAATATTTAAACCCTTTTTTTTCCTTTTTGCCTTTTTTTTTTTTTTGGGGGGGGGGGGGGGTATTTAGCTGGAATCACTGAAGCTGCTGCTCTGCTTTCTCCATCAACAATGAGAAACACTTTTTCCAGTCTGAAACCTTGTCTTCTCCATTGACCACCTGTTGTCACAGTGGAATGCATGGCTAACCAAGTTGCCAAAAGGAATATCTATCTATCTATCTATCTATCTATATCTATATATATATATATATATATATATATAGATAGATATAGATATTTATATTTATTTATTTATTTATTAGAATAAGTAAATGACATGGACACAATAAATAAACAAAAGCCTCTTGGGATGTTCCAAGAAAAAGCAATATGTCATTGTTTTTTGCATGGACTTCCAAGGATGGGTCCATTTCATATTGCATAGTGTAAAACTTCTTAAATTATCATTTTGATGATGACTTACTATTCATGGAAATGACTTCATGTTTGTTTGGTAATGTTTTCATATTAAAGAGTGGAGAAAATAAAATATAACAATCCGGCTAGATGGCCATTCCCCCAAACATGTGGACATGTATCTAATACACGAGCCCCTGTCTGCATGTTCAGTGTGATTGTTGACTGTCACCTTCGCTTTTTTGAAAATATAAAATGGTAATATTTTTGCAGCCAGCCTAGAGTCGAAATGTTTGCAAATAAATGACTGATAATAACTATTTAGCTGCATGTGTTATCTAGTCATGTGACTCATGTCCTTTCATACATTAACAGAACCCTGAATAATTATTCCACCTCATGCAAGTGCAACATGTGTAAGCAGGATGATATATATGCACACTCTTTAGGTAGCCTAATAAAAATTTACCAGCTAAAATATTTTAATTAGCCAACCTCCGCCCAAACCATCCCCCCCCCCCCCCCCCCCCCCCCCCCTCTTTTCTCTTTAAAAAAAAAAAAAGAAAAAAAACAAAACAAAACAAAACACCCACCCACAAAATTATAAAATAAAAAAAGTAGGCATTGAAATCTTGACCATATTACTTAATGATTGAATCAATTTTGTAACAGAGCTATATATAATTTATGGGTAATTGTTTTGACCAACCTCAAATACCAGTCCTTTTTGTGGGACTGCATCAAGTGCTTCCACACAAATAAACGCGGCATCCTCCTTGCTAAGACTTCCTACAGCTGCACTCCCCTGTCAAGAAGAGTGTTAAACCAATTATTGATAGTCATGGATATAGAAATACAAACAACCCTCAGGCTATGTTTGGTATGCGGGATAGGCCAGATAGGATAAACATATCATTTTCATGTGTTTGTTGCTCTTTTTAAACATCGGATATACTATCTGTATGATGGTTATATCCTCCATATGCTGGGAGATAATAAACCTGCGAGGGGGGGTGTATATTTTTATCCTATAATACTATCCCAATTAAAAGAAACACGGGGATAGAAAAATGTCCAAGAGATCATCTTCCCCATTTCAAACCAAGCAACCAAAGACTTCTTCATCCAACAATTATATCCTACCCAACCTTTTAATCGTCATACCAAATGTGGCATCAGTGTATGTATGTTGTTCATTATAGGCCATCACTCATCAATCCACCGAAACAAATCAAGTTAACATCAAAATTTCAAGGACCCCTAAAGAATTATATTTAATGAACATGTTCCAAACTTCCAATGGTAATAAATAATGAAGGGCATTTTGGAACTAGTTAGAATTGACCTAATTTCATTTGTTTTTCATGCATCTAATTTGGGTCTATTTTTGTTTCTCCTACCATATGAGATAAGTATATTTTGTTAGTAAGCTCTACTGAGAATAACTAAACAAAATACTCTAGGATTTGATAAATTAAATAATTCAATTTTTATTTGGTCTTGGTGATGTGTGCCTTAGTTTTGAAATGATGCTTTCCAAATAATAAGCTCCAGCATTCAAATGCTAAAACAGACCCCACAAAAGTGAAAAGGTTTATTATGACAGAACAAAAAATAATAGTAATAACAGATTAAATCCCTTACAATGACCTGAATACACAATTTTCCAATGGGCAAAATTTTCAGGTTTTGGCCTGTCCATGAAATTTAAGTAATCTCAAACTTGGCACAAAAAATTCAGTTTGTGTAGTCCATTGTAAAAGAATAAATCAGAATAGTAAATACCTGTTCAAAGCTAAAACCCTGCTTTCCACCTGGAGTACTTTGTAATAAGCCAGCTCTGATGATGGTGTAAGGGATTCCTGAGGCCATCAACATTGACTCATCTAGCTCGGCCAATTTTCTCGCATTGCTTTTCATGAGAGCTTGAATGCCACTGGAATTATCATAGACAGACAACTGCAACATTATTAAACCACAGTAACCTACAAACATCCTCAAAATTGGCAGAGCTTACTCATTCAAATGAGTGATACAAAAAAATACACAAACAAAAACCAAATTAAAAAAAAAAAAAAACAAAACAAAACAAAAAGAAGGGTGGGGGGAGGAGAAGGAGAGATACCTGGGATAAGAGAATTACATGTTGGACCCCTTTCAAGCTTCCAACAGTAGACACAAAACCTTCCTGCAGTAATCGCAAAATGTTTAAATAAGTTGGTGGACAAGATGTGATCTCCATTAATAGGAATGCACTGAAGAACAGAAACAGAAGCATTTATAATAAATTAACTTGACATAATTAATTTCTTTTTAATAAATGATCGATATAGAAATTTCTATTTTCTCATGTAGGTACCAAAAGTTTCAGCTTGTTCCATGAGACATCAAGCTTCAAAGAAGGCATCATATAAAAAACAATGGCCTGAACAAGTTAATGAAAAAAACTCAGTCTATATATAAGCTATAAGGAAACTCTTATTCTAGCATTTCTTGTCGTGTTGGACGTGTTCACATACATGCATTCCAGGACATTTCCTGGCACCAATGCCCATTTCACAGTTCATCTCTGTTTTTGTTACAGCATCAGACATCTTGTATTCCTTTTGGACACCAACATATGGCAACATCCATTTCATTGTCCTCGTTACAAAGTTCAAGACTATTACTCCCCTCTCTATGACAGATTTTGATTTAAGTGAATCAGTCCCTAATAGGATTTAGAACCTGGATTCAGCCTTGATAATCAATCATCTTTGCAAATAAATTGAAATCCCATGACAGCCCACACTGGAGATATCAAAAATCTTGAAATGACTACCAGCCCTTGTAGCCTAGTGGTGAAACCAGGATGAGTGGGGGTTTGCATAGTCATAGGTTTAGGGGCCAATCCCCTCCAATGTAACCCAATTTTAAAAAATATATATCAAAAAAAATCTTGAAATGGCTTATTGGAAAAATAAAATAAGGCTGGATTCCACAAGGAGAAATCATTAATTTGAAATCATCAAATTCAAGCCCTCTATCAAGAGTAAGAATTTATCAATTAATGTTTATGTTTTCAAGGAGATATATCAAGCAATCAAGTGAAAATTATAATTTTTTGCTAAATACACAAAGAAAAACACGCGCACGCACACACACACACACACACACATTAATCATATCTAATCAGTAGAAAGATGATAAATCATTTCCATTGACCATGCCTCTGGTAAAATAGAAGGATCCCTGAAATGCGTACATTTGGGCATATTATTGCACGAACGTCTCTTAGAGCCTTCTTTAGGAATGGCTTATCATTTGCATCTCCACTCATTGACTTTGCATCCAACACCACAACCATGTAAAAATAAAATATTGTCAATACAAAAAACTATGAAAAAAGACAATTAATGCAGAACAACTCACATTAAAGAAAAATGACAAATGTAAAAAATAAAATAAAAAATTACAGAACTTAAATCCACTCACCTCGACGTAAGTTCCAAAAGCTTCCATAGAAGCCCGCTTATCCTTCACCAGAGCTTTAGTTCGTGTTCGTTTGACAATCAATGATAATATTATCATCTACAAATGCTAGAGATCATAATGTTCAGAATTCGCCAACAAGTGGGTATGAACTAATAATGCACTATACAGCAATTGAGAAACTACTAAATACGAACTTCAAATATCAGGAATGGAGGGGTCAACAGAAAAACACACCTGACCTATCTCACTATCTCCATCAGTTACTAAAACAGCATCTCTGACTTCTTCTACTTCTGTGTTTCAGAAGGAGATGCCACAATTCTTTTAAGACCTTCGAAGAAATATAACTAAAAACTCTCAAAAAATTGCTCTATCAGACTAGCTACCTGCAGAATCATCCTCTTCGACAATGGATCCATCTTTTTGGAGGAGATCAGGTGCTCCATACCATTTCCTTAGCTTGGGCCCCCCTGCAAATGAACACATGCACACGCACGATAGGTGATGTGGCAATGTTGGCATTGCCAAGTCAGCGCATAATTTGTCCCTTTTTTTGTGTGGGTAAGTAACAATACCATTAAAGGAAAAAAGAATACAACCTTGGCAAAGCACCAACAAATTACAACTGAGATGAGGCAAAACGAAATCCCCCGTTGGCACAAAAAATACTAGTCCTAAGACTATCAAGTAGGCTCTTAGACACCGGCGATCTATTTCTAGCATCTTTAACAATATTACATAAAATTAAATCAGCACAAGAGTGATCGCTGCCATGAACGCGACTATTTCTTTCTCTCCAAATGTTGTAGATAGTAGCTGCCCAAACAATTTTTTTCACAACAGAGAAAAATGAGTTCCCCTTAAGCTTATGAATGGCTCATTGGAATTCATTTAACCAGTAGCAAGGAGGCCGATTGACACATCACAGATGAAGAATTTTGCCCCCAACCGTGACTGAGAAGTGACATTCAAAAAAGAGATGGTCTCTACTCTCAACTGGGAGATGGCACAAAACACATTTGGAAAAATGGTTAATACCTCAACCAGAAAGATGATCTTCCTTTTTATGACATCAATTTCCCTACCATTGTATATTTAGCAGTTTGATTTGGATTCTGCAGCCAAATTTGAGTTGCTCATGAAAATTTGACGAAGTTCAATCTATGGTGTGTGAGATATATCATATATCCCAATATTGATGCAAATAAGGCTGGTTGGTCTAGTATTTATTTTTGACAACAGAAAAAATATCACCCGTCCAACTGTTGTGAAATAGGTTAGAAACCTTGAAAGAAAATACTGACACATCCAAAATGCAGAAACAAAGCTGCCACCTGGCTATCTGTCTATCGAATAGAAAAATTGATAGAGAAGAAATATATGGTTCAATTAAATATCAAGGAATACAACTATCTTCTTTCTTACTTGAGGTTGATGAAATCTGCAATCATCTTTGTATTGGTTTACTTTTCGATGTAAAGTTTTATGTAAATGGTTCTTCTCTAATTATTTGTAAAACAAGTTCCATAGGGACATAGTGTAACAACTATAGTGAACAATAAAACAACAATGTATGTTTTTTTCTTACTCCTCCATCTTCAATCTTAATTTTATACAAGAAAATAGCCTCATTTTATTTTCAACAGACTTCAGGTAGATTCTCATTAGAACAAATAATTATAAATTTTAAAATTAAAAAAAATAAAAAAAGCTAATTATTTTACTATAGGGCAATGCTACTTCTACCAGGTGTGTGGATTCCATGGGTTTCCCTTTTACAATAAACATGGAGCTCTTGGCTCCTTCTTATTATTTATTACCACAATGGTATGAACAATTGAACACATCAGCAGGTAATTAAGTATAACCGGTACACTTCGGGCTTGTTTGGGTGTCCAATTTGAAATTAAACAATTCAATAAGGGCCTGTTTGGTTGTCCAATTTGAAATTAAACAATTCAAGAAATTTTACAAAGTATTGAAGGTAAAAATCCATCACCTTGAATTAGAATATTTTAAAATGTTGGAGTTATCGCTATGGTTGATGTTATAGAATCAATTCAAAGAAATTCATGAATGCAACTATTTTGGAATTTCCACTATTCTCTGTGATGATAATCATCATATTTTGAATTTGTCAATTCAAGATGATGGATTGCGTCTTCAATACTATGTAAAATTTCTTGAATTGTTTAATTTAAGTTGGATGCCCAAACAGGCCCTAAATTTTATACAGTATCAAAGGCACACAATTGATCCTATAACATCAACCATAGTAATAACTCAAATTTTTTAAAATATTCTAATTCAAGGTTCCCATAACATCAATTCATCAACTATAATGATGACTCCAACTTTTTTAAATATTCTAATTCAAGGTGATGGATTTTGTATCTTCCAAACTTTGTAAAATTTATTGAAAGGTTTAACACGCCATTAGTATTTTCCTCTATTAAATCTAACTAAAATTTAAAAATATAATCTTATTAAATAATAGGTTACGATCGAGTTCCATCAAGAACATGTGCTAATGTTGAAAGGGGATTATTGGGCTGTCCAAAACTATGTCCAAAGCGCTGGGAGAAATAATAGCATTTTTTATTGGTAAATGCCTCCCCACACGAACCCAATTTACCTGCTTTGGTAAGATAAAAGAACCAAAATCATACTATTTTTTTATTTTTTATTTTGCCATAATAAAAATACAGATACTGGTTTGGAGAGAAGTATGGCAGTACCTTCAATGTAATCAAGAATTTGGTCCATGAAGCTGGTTTTCTTCTTAGCGGAGCAACACACAAGAGAAGGCTTGTTGACGGTAAAGATGAAAGAGGGAGTTGAAGTTCTACATGACTTTTGAGAATAATAGAAGAGTGAAGTGTAGATAGACAGAGTTGAAGGAAAGGAACCCGCCATTGATGGACTGTTCAGAGCTGACGTCTCTTTTTCCTCTCGTCCAACTATTTCTTCCGCAAAGGAGGATAATGCGAAGGTGAAGAGTCGAATTCCTAAAGTACCCTCATTGCTAATCTATTATCTATTATATATATATATATATATATATATATATATAATTATATATCATGCTGAAACAGGGACACTAATTGCCTTTTTGGTAAAATTACATCTTAGTAACCAATTTCTAATCTAATACCAAAAAAGGATATTTTCTATCAACTTGCAACAAATTGACTACAAATGTGTGCTAAAATGACAACTAATTTCTATTGTTTCATATTAATTTGGGAAGTAGTCACTAAAATGTAATTTTGCCAAAAAGTTACTTTTAGTGACTTATGGAAAAACTACTTCTAGTCATCATTTTTCAACTTAATACCAAACAAAGGAATTGTTTGTCAATTTACCACAAATTGACTTGATAGGTGCTTCAAAAGGACTATTAACTTTCTTTGTTTGGTATCAAGTTGGGAAATGGTCACCAAAAGATAAATTCCCCAAAAGATAAATTTCTCACCTTTTTTTTTCCTTTTTGATTTTTGTTGGTATTACTTACTCTTTCTCATGCAGTAGAGGTAGATTGATGCTTGGTATTCACTACATATCTCTTTGTTTTTATGTGTGAGGATTAAAAAACCCGAACTTAATAGACTGTACTATATTTTTCTGTTTTCTTTATGCCTATTCATTTCCCCTTCTAAAAATTGAAAATATAAAATTATAAATAGTCATAATTAAAAATAGAGACAAATAAAGGAAAGAAGGATTAAAAAAGAAAACGCGATCTGCCGAAATCTTCAAATTCTCCCGATTCGCTTCTGACACCAAAAAAAAAAAAAGAAAAAAAATAAAAAAAAAAAAGTAAGAAAAAAAATCTATTTTAATCAAAATTCTTCCATACGATTAATTACATAAAGTTGAAAAGATTTATACTTTCTCTTATTTTCTTCTCCCTCTGACTTTCTCCTATTCTCTTTCTCAGTCTAAATTTTTCTCTCATCTTTTTATGCTCTAATCTCAAACAAATTTTTAATATTTTTCCCCATGGTTTTTCACTCTTTTTGAAACCCACTCAAAACTTCATGGAAGGCTAAGATTCATCGTTGTCATGCATGCTAAAATCTGTACTGTCAGATTTTGAGATACTTTCAACGGCTATACTTGTTTTGGTATATACCAACATGTTAAAACCATGATTGTGGGATGGGTTAAGCTCTAGAGAATTTTAATATTTTTCCACCAAATATCATAACGTGTCAGTTCCTTCATTTTTTACAAGTTCCTACCATTAAATTAATTGTTTTTCAAAATAATTTATCTTTTTGAGAGTATAATTAAATTTTGTGTGATACATTACGCTAATATCACATCAAAAATAATTTTGATTGAACATCAAAGATTATTTTAGAGAATAAGTATTCTGTTAAAATTCTAATTTGCTAATAATATTATTTTTTTATAAATTAATCCGTGCATTGCACGAGATTCGAAGCTAGTTGTTTTAAATTTTTTTTAAATTCGATAAAACTACCTTTATCTCCAACAATGTGTTAAAACATGTGTTGTTACTATATTTTAACACATCTTATTAGTGCTCTAATGGTGTGCTAAAATATAGTAATAGATCACCCTTATACTATATATGGCACAATTTTAATTACAGCATTTTTTGGGGTTTCAAAATTACTCTTCATACACTATACATTGACCCTCCTTTTGCTCCTATCAATTATTTTTTCCAGCACTTGGTAATTTTAAAATTTAATTATCTAGTATTAACTATAAGTACCTCTTAATATATAACTATTAGAAATTTGATAAATAATTTCAAAAAGTGCATCATTATGTAGTGCTTGTTAAAATGAGAACAATGGTTTAAACCACATAAAAAGTAGAGTCAATTTTAAAAAAACATAACGTATGTGAAGTTATGTGAAGTTAGGTAAAACGTTAAAAATATATAATAAAAAAAAAAAAACCAAGATTTTTCAGGTTTTCTTATTCAAAATTCAAAAGAGAACTGACAAACATGTCGAAGCATGGAGACCGAATGATAGGTCGATATGTCGTAATTACAAAGTTACCCTCACTATAAAATACGGAGTATCCGACTCCCCCTAGTTGCAAAAATTTATCTACCTCTCTTTCTCTCTTATTTACTCACATGGATCTTTCTCTCCTTAAGATAAAAACTCATCCCATTTTTTCTAGAACTCTCTACATTTGTTTTCTACACACCATTAAACACCGTGACATCAATGCTCCGGCAACTACATCTATCTCCCATTTTCTCTCTGTTTTTTGGTCACATACAACACAGTTCTAAACACTTCCGCTAAGAGAGATCTAGCATGCTAGAAGAAATGTATTTTTTTCAATGATTTGCAATAGATCTTAGTAGAACCACTGTTCATCGAAGCAAAACCACCAAACACCCTTAGCAAATCTGAGGACCTTTTGTAACGAAAGCAGATCTATTTTTTCATCGTTAGATCTACTTTCGTTCAGTGTGTTCATGGTTGAGTTTTGTGCTTTTTTTTTTTGGGTGTGTGTGTGCTGTTTGTTTCATCAAGTATGTTTAACTAATTTTATCTTGATTTCTTATTATTATGACAGTAAAGAGAGAGAAGCGGAGAGACAAAAGTAGGGAAAACCCTTGTATTCAATGTGTATTAGACATGAGAGCTTATATACAAGAAGGAATAATATTGGCATATTCCAAGAATAATACTAGCATATTCTAAGAATATGCTGAGAATATGATGTACAAAATAGGTAAGTATACTACGCTCTACAATATACGATAACACCCCTCCTCAAACTCAAGTAGGTGTAGTAGAGACCAACTTGAGTTTGGACACTAAATCTTGCTGTCGGATTTGTGGATGTGCTTTAGTGAAGATGTCGGCTGGTTGATCAGCAGAAGAGATAGAGAAGAGTCAAACAATGCCACTGTTGATATGTTGACGCACAAAGTTATAATCAATTTCGATATGTTTGGTGCGTTCATGAAAGACATCGTTGTGTGTAATATGAATAGAACTGCGATTATCATAGTAAAGAACAGTAGCAATGGGAAGCTGGACCCCTATAGTAGCAAGAAGTCATCGAAGCCAAAGAAGCTCCTGGTAGTAATCAGCGAGAGCGCGATATTCAGCTTTAGTACTAGAGTGAGCTATGACAATTTGCTTCTTGCTACACCAAGAGATAAGAGAGGTGCCGAGAAAGAAACAATAGCCAGTGGTGGAACAACGGTCAATCGGATCCCCAGCCCAATTAGCATCAGAGTAGGCTCATAACTCAAGAGTAGAAATGGCGGAGAAGTGAAGACTATGAAATAGGGTGCCTTTTATGTACCGAAGGATATGTAGAATAGCAGCATAGTGAGTAGACCGAGGGGTAGACATAAACTGACTGACAATATACACGGCATAGGCAAGGTCTAGGCGAGTAATTGTGAGATAGACAAAGCTACTAACCAACTGTCAATATAATGTAGCATCACAGGAGTAGTATACCATCGAGAGGAATGAGATGAATATTTGGCTTAAAAGGAGTTGAAGCAATCTTGCTATCAGTAAAACCGGAATGGGTGAGGAGATCGAAGGCATACTTGGCCTGAGAAAGATAGTATCCACGAAAATCAGAGGAAATCTCAAGACCCAAAAAGTAGGTAAGAGAATCAAGATCATTTATCTTGAAATGCTAGCTAAAAAACTGTTTCAGAGTAGAGATTCTAGTAAAATCATTACTAGTGATAATCATATCATCAACATAGAAGAGGAGAAGAGTGGTTCCACGGTCAATCTTAGGAACAAAGAGGGCGGAGTCATATGGACTAGAAGTAAAGTCGAAGTTTCCAATGACAAAACTAAATTTGGCAAACCAGGCTCGAGGAGCTTACTTAAGGCTATACAAGGCGGTATAGGCATTGTAGGAGGGGCCGGAGTTGGTGAGTCTGAACATGTGTCAATATCATCAGAAAATAAAGGAATAGAGGGGTTAGTGAATAAAAGAAGGGTTAAGGAAGTAGGGAGATAAAATTTGGACAGGGAGGAGAAAATTTGTGTTCCTAAAAGACTATATGACGAGAAATGTAGAAGCGTTTAGAGATAGGATCCCAATACCTATAGCCTTTGTGTTCTATCTTATAACCCAAGAAGCAATAGAGATGAACACTGAGGTTCTAGCTTGGTATGCTCATGAGACTGAAGTAACACAAAGCAAGCACAACTAAAGACATGGAGAACACTTTAGGTAGGAAGGTGTACCATAAAGCCATTCATAGAGAGATTGATTAGCAATGACATGAGAGGGAATGTGATTGATAGTGTAAATGGCTGTGAGAGTAACTTCTCCCCAGAAATGCTCGGAACAGGAGGAAGATATAAAGAGAGAGCGTATAATGTCTAGAATGTGATGATATTTGCATTCAGCACGACCATTTTGCTAGGAAGTGCCTAGGCAAAAACGATGGGGAAGGGCGCCTTGTTACTGAAGAAATTTGAGAAAGTCTGTGTCACGGTACTCCATAGCATTATCGGCACAAAAGATTTTGATAGGACGCGAAAACTGTGTGGTAATTATGTAAGCAAAGTTATAGTAAAGATGTTTCAGTTCAGAGCAATGTTATATAAAATAAATCCAAGTAAAACGAGAATAATCATTAACAAAGATAACAAAATACTTGGACCCACCCATGGTAGTGGTAGGAGAAGGACCCTAAATATCAGAATGAATTAAATCAAAAGGGGCATAAAAAACAGAACCACTATTATAAAAAGGTAATGCAGGTTGTTTATCAAGCTGACAAGATAAATAATCATCATGTTTATTTATTACAGGGCCCAAAATACCACTAGAAGCCAGTTTTTGTAAACGACTAAAAAAAACATGTCCTAAGTGAGCATGCCAAAGAGTTAAAGATGGAAGAATGGAGGCAGCAGTAGAGTGAGCTGGAGGGGTAAGGCAGGATGAAGTGTAGAGGTTGACCAGTTCAAATAAGCATCCAACTTTATGGTCGGTCTTAAGCGTCTGTCCTGTCTTTGGATCCTGCACAAGACAACCAGTAGAAGAAAAGATAACATTAAGACCAAGTTCACAAAGTTGACCCATAGAAATAAGATTTAAAGTAAGTTGAGGAATGAAATAAGTATCAGGAAGAGACACTTTCGAGTGAGAGATCTATCTAATGTGATCAACATGCATGTGGGAGCCATCAGCAGTATGAATAGCAGGGAGATGAGAAGTAAGATCTTTAGTAATGAAAAGAGAATAATCAGATGTCATATGACTATAGTAGGTGGAATCAAAATATCAAAAGGAAGTACCTAGTGTAACGAACAAAGCAGTAGGAGGAGGAATTACCAAAAATAGAGAGGACCTGTTTGAGAAGAGTGGTAAAATCGACATTAAAAAGAGAAAAAGTGGGAGAGGTAGGTGGCGAAGGATCCTCAGTAGTAGCAGCAGCAGGGGAGCGATGGCTAAGCTTGAACTTGTTAGATAGGGATGAACTACTGCTAGAATGGTCATTACGGAGGTTGTGGATTTGGATTGTGAGGACAGTCATTTAAGAAATGGCTTGGTCCGCACTTATGACAGTGTTTGCAGAGTCGAGTAGGATAGTGAACTAGAGTATAATCAGGCTCATGACAAAACTTACAACTTAGTAGAAAAGGATGTCTAGAAGGAGGAGTAGCCAGAGCAACATGGGTCAGCTAAAGGCATGTGGATGAGCGAGCTGCAAGAGCAGACTCAGTAGAGGGAAGAGGGTGAATGCAGCGGCGAGTCTCATATGCAATAAGTTCAAAAACAGCATTTTCTAAGGTTGGTAATGGACTATGATGAAGCAAAATGGCATAGGTAGGTTTCAGGACATCATCCAAGGCCATCAAGAAATGGATCAGATGCTACTGATTTCGGTAGCTAAGAAATTTTGTTGCATCCTGAGAATAACTCCAAGTAGGTTCTGAAGGTGCTAATTAATCCCAAAGAGCTTGCATTCGGGAGTAGAAACTGTTGATGGCTTCTCTGGGTTCCTAACACATATGATGGAGTTAGTCTAGGAATTAGTATTGATAAGAGAGACCAATAGTAATGTAGCGATCGATAAGGAAATCCCAAGCTGCTTTAGCAGTTTTGAAACATCCAAATTACATACCAATTGATGGAATAGAAGTACTGCAAAAAGCAGAGATAATCTTCTGATTCTTACTATCCCATTCTTCAAGACGATCCAGAAATTTGGCGTTAAGTTCTTTCGGCCCTTTCTTAGGTTCAATGATATCACCAGTGATAATTCGCTAGAGTTTCTGGCCTCGAAGATAGCCAAATATGGCTTAAGCCCAAAGAACATAATTTTGGCCATTTAAGATTAAATGGATATTGATAACAAGCTTTGAGTTACTCATAATTGCACACTCGGAGTGAAATTAAACAAAAAGGAGCTCAAAAATGAGATTAGAGGGGTGAAAATACCTAAGAATGACTGGCTGTTTGTTGAAAAAAGCCTAGAAATGGAGAAAATGGAGAAAAATAGCAAATTGGTTCATTGTTGGATCGGTGTAGACAAAACTAGTGTGGATAGGAACTGGTTCGGTTAAATTTGGTTCAAAAGAGAACCAATTCAGTAGATACTAACGTGACAGTGCTGATGTGGTAGTGCTGATGTGGCGCTGGCGTGGCAATGTGTTAACACCTTATTTCATACCCTTTGATGCCACAGGCCACTCTTTAAACCCAATGATGAAGGGTAGCAGCAGATGAACTACCACAAGCGAGCTCGAAGGACTTACATAGGCACAACATGACTTTTCAACACTTTGAGATACCCCATGCTCGTATGTGCATAGGTAATGCACATACGATCATGCTTCTTATTTTCAAACTCTCAGAATTTCCCACCAAACCATTTCTTACCTTATGAAGACCCATGTTGATAGCTGCTCGATGGCGGTTAAGAAATCCTAATGAACCTCGAATTAAACCCTAATCCTTGCCTATATATACCCCATTTTCAACCAAGAGTAGGGATCCAACTTAGACACCTAGCCTCCACCCCAAAAAACCCAAAAATTCACAACTGTGATTGCGAGAAGTCCGAAAAGCAAGCTTATGGAGGAATTGCTGCTGCCCGTACATGAGAGTAACAGTTCCCAACACTTTATTTTGTTTTCTTTTAATGATTTAGCATGATTGTTTATGATATTGCATGAAATGAACATAACATTCGATACGCATATCCTATTATTTAATACTCATAATTAGGATGTGTTCAGATTTAATCCGGCACTGATTTATTTGTGCATTTAAGGTTCGAAACGGGTTTCTCATCCGTTTCAAATGCGTAGGGATGCATAAGGCTCATTCATTAATTCCGGCATTTACTTCATACTGTCATTCTATTATGTCCATTCATGTGCATATTTGTATCAATCCACCTATAATATCAACATGTACCTCTGATATTTAAATCTAGGACCTTTGCATCATTCTTAAAGCATGATTCGAATCATTTATAAGTTCTTCAGTATATAGTAGCAGCATGATAAGTCTAAATCGAGGCATAATACACTGTTGTCAGAGGGCATGTACGTATATGTGTAAGGGATGCATGTATGTGCTTCCCATATGCTGTGGATGCTGGAAATCGACTCGGGGGGGAATCAAGTTTCTGTTTCCACTTTTAAAAGGGGTTTTCAAAAAGCAAGGAGTCACCACCTCATTTTTAGGGTACGAGAAAACCACTGAAAGATTTGTCTTGAAAAAACAAGTTTGACTCCATTAATGGAAAATAGGCAAGTCTTGAACCAAAAACAAGGGTTCGGGGGCTAGGTTACGAAATAGGAAGGTTTTGAGCCGCAGCCCATAGGCACCCATTTCGCTCGATAAATCGGTCTCATTTATTAATTAGGCTTAATTAATTTCAACCATGCAATAACTAAAAATTAAGAAAATTAAAAGATAAAATCTAATCTAAGTTGGACTTAGGCTCAAGTGAGTGGCCTATGTACTTCTAACGAAGATCAAAATCGACGTAGTTCGAACAAATCATGTTGGGGGGAGAGTTTCACTCCTCGTAGGACTCTATTAGAATCCAATCCATAATCAAACGCTTTATTTGGAAAATAACTTGCTTTGAAACAAACAACTTTAGTTTAAAAACTTGTTTGATTTAGGATCAAAACCCTAATAAAATCTTATGAATAATAAAACTCATGGGAGCATGCATCATCACATAAACAATTACATCATGGCAATGGAGTTTAGAGATTATACCTAACAGAATTGAGGCAGAGTTCTGTTTGCAACCTCGGGGTTTTTGAGTTGAAAATTGAGCAGAGCTTCTACGCTTTCCAAACTTTAAAATGGCCTCAAGGGAGGGAGTCGCAAGTCGGGCAAAACTTCCGCACCTTCAAGTTCTAGAATGGGTCGCAAGCTAGAGGGTACTAATAGGAATGTTTCCCACTAACTATTGAGCCAAGCTCTTCTTTAGAATGAGTCTCAAATGAAGGGATACTAATAGGAATTTTCACCCCACACTGAAGAACTCAAGCTTTTCATTTGCTTAGGAATACTCTATTAAGACTTGGTGGAGAATGAATGAAGGGAGGACCCCTATTTATAGTGAAAGGTGGGTGGAATGGATGGTTTGGATTTAATCTAGCTAAGGATGATCTAATGGCCTAAAATCAATCTTAAGAGATGACATTTATCCCAAATCTAAGTGATAATTATCAAATATTATAAAAAAGATTGGAAAAATCCAGATTAGTTGAAGAGATAATGTCAAAATTAAGAGATAAAGTCAAAACATTAAAAGGATAAGGATTGGTGACCTAGTGGACACCTCACCTTATTCTCGCTACCCTACAACAGCAATTACTTTAAGGGCCTGTTTGGGCATAAAAACGTTGGATTTGGAAAATTTTCATTAGACGCAAAGTTGTAGAGATTTAAAAAAACCTTTTCAAAAAGACCAATTCACCCAAATCCAACTTCTGAGTCAAAAGTTATGGCAAAATACAAAATCTGGTTTTGAGGCATATTTTGGACGAATCTTGCTCATTTTAAGTCCAGATTCATCCATTCTTTTTGCACAACGTTTTTAATTCAATTTCCCACACATTAAGACTCAAATTAAGTCAAAATTAATCAACAATGGGTCAACTGGCTATAAACCAAGCAAATACGGCTCACCGGGGTCCGAAATGCAACTAAGGGTAAAATAAGGGTTTGTATTCCGATTGAGACATGCTTGCAACCAAAACCTTTTGGAAATCATTTATTCATTTGAAAACAATAATTAAAGCTCAATTAACACCAGGGTGGCCACTAGTTTAAAAATAGGGATTGAATTAGAAGTCAATTTTAAAGAAAACCGACAAACAGATCTCAACCTTACACACTATGGACCATCCCTAACCAAATCAATTCCAAACCTTAGCAAACTTTAAACCAAGCGTACAAATGGCATCCTGGGTCATTAGGATCATCTCAGGGGATGAATTTGATGAGAATTGGATATCAAATAAGAATCATGCAAGTGAAATGACAAAAATGCCCTCCAAATTGCAAAAGTTCTTATTAACTATCAAAACTTAACCAAATTGAACCCCGGAAGATACCATGGATTCTTTGGGATGTGTAGAGTCTAACAAAAGACTTTTAGTGCCAAAATGATGTAAAACCCTACATGTGATAATGCTCCTAAGGTGGAAAGGTAGGGAATTAGAAGATAAAAATGGGGTGTCTACATATGCACGTACATGTATGACCCCATTTTTGCAGATTAACCCCGTTTTCTCTTTTATAGGTAATATAGACAGTGTAAGTATCTCCATTAATCTTCGAATTCTCTTTCTTGTATATATATAGGTTCATATATCTTATTCTAATCCTTCTTTATATCTTATTATTGTGTGCCATTAATTAATTTCAATTGCATAAGTGTTTGTACAGCGGTCGAACTTAGTTGGATCCTTTTTAATTAAAGCCAATAAATATGTGTGGGGGCCGAATTTTAGCCAGGCATAAATGGGTGCCTAACACCTTCCTATCTATGTACCCTAGCTTCAAACCTTGATTCTTTTGGTAATGATGAGTTGGGCCCTTGCTAGGGGTCAATCGGTTCCCGAGGCCAAAATCGAGTGGCGACTCCCTCCCCACGCTAACCATCCGTGGTTAGTGGTATACTCCCGAGCTAGTGTGGTTAGGACACGATGCTCACAATGGCAACTCCACTGGGGATAGAGAGCTAGACTCCGAAATATTTATTGGCTTTAATTAAATAAGAGACTTAATTGGGTGAAATCGAAATTGCACACACGTGCACAATCTTGGCAATTGTTATCCCTTGATGGCAATCTGATTAGAGACCTGGGTTCCATTTAGTTCCTATAGACAACTCGATTCAGCACCATCAACCCATAGCCTGTGCCACTAGCCTATAATAAGCTAGTGAGTACGTTAACGGGTTGCTCTTTGAGTACCCTAGCCTAGGTGACCCTTGAAGAAGAAGTACCCCAATTGACCAACCACACTAGTGTCCCTTGAGACCTTTGCATAGCCTTACTTGAATGTATGTCATATCACATATCATGTTGCATCCATATTCATTTGTATAGCACGGGTATGGAACGAGGCCCACGTTGTTCCTAAGCTTTCTAGTTTGAGCCCAATCGAGGGAGGATTAAGTGATGTTGTAATTGGACCTAGGCCCATTCAAAAAAAAAAAAAAAAAAAAAAAAGAAAAAAGAATGATGAATGGGATGGGCCTAGAATCCAAGTGAGGTGTGAGGTGTGCACATAATGGGTTCAAACAGAGGAAGTTTATGGATTATGTGGACCTATTAGAAGTTAAGGGTAGACCATTGTGATGAACAAACACAATCTATCTAAAATTGAACATCGAAGTCCAATGTCATTCTACCTAAGGCCCGATGAGTGACAGATAAAATGAAGTGTGATTCTGTAATTGAACTAAGCCTATCCAAACAAAATGATGGAATTGGTTTAGATTCAAAGTGAGACTGTGAGGCATGTGCGAACTTGTAATGGGCCAAAGGTAAAATGATATTCGAATTTGTAATTAGCGTCTACCTATTATGGGTCCTTAAAAATCTAGTAAACATGACAAGGCCTTTATAGTGGGTTTAAACATGGGCTAAAAGTCATTTTTATTTTGGTTAGACTAAGGGTAAAAGTTTAAGGGATATGTGCTTATTACACTCGATTCCTGTTTCAACAAGATTGGTTCGCCAAGTAGAGAGGCACCGAGTTGTATTTGGGCTTGATCGCCAACTACCAACAGACTAACAAGAACCTCAATAAGCAGAATGGCAGACCAAGTGACTTTGGCTAATATCTTTAAACAGATGAGAAGTGAAAAGGTTGAGATGAGGGGTTTTATGAATAAAATGCGGGATCGAGTCACCAAGCTGGCTAATATCTTTAAACAGATGAGTAGTGACAAGGTTGAGATGAGGGGTTTTATGAATGAAATACGGGATTGAGTCACCAAGCTTGAAAAAGAAAAAGGGAAAGCAGGAAAGGAAGAGCAACCCAATACTGAAGAAAAGGGAGAACCTAAAGGCAATGAAGAAGAACACCCAAAGTGGGAGGATGACGACTATGAGGATTACTTAAAAAGGAAAGAAGCCAGGGAGAAAGATACTAAAGTGGAAAAATTGACGGTAGAAAATGATGAAATAAAAGCTCGAATGGACCGAATGCAAACAGCGTGGCAGAAATCACAAGGCTTGGATGACTACAAGTATTCCATGGCAGGACATCTGAATCAAAAGTGCAACTCCCTCCTAAGTTCAAAATAGCTGACTATGAGAAGTTCAATGGCACTAGTGATCCTAAACAGCACTTGCGCCAATACTTGAGTATCGCTAGGATAAGGGGATTAACTCTTGACCAAGTTTTGTATGCCTTCCCTTTATCTTTTTTGGTGGATGCTTCGAAGTAGTACTATGCACTTGATCCAAAAATCACAGATTCCTGGGAACAACTAGCCTTAGAATTCACGGATAAATATGCGTATAACACTATATTAGATGTTACCTTACGAGATTTAGAGATGACAAGGCAAAAATCATGTGAAACTTTCTTGGAGTTCTTGACCTGTTGGAGGGCTAAAGCTGTTAAGATGGTGAACAAGCCAACCGAGATAGATCAAATAAACATCATCTTGAGGAACTTGACACCAGTGTATTTTGACCGTATCTTGAGTTCCTCGGTCATGAATTTCGAGTAGTTGTATCAATTTGGAACTCATATTGAGGACGCTATTCACCGCGGTCAGATGGATAAGCAAAAGAAAGTGTATAGCTCTGGTAATAGTAGTGGAAGTGGAAACACCAGGGTCGGCGAAGGAACTCAACCACAAACCACAATCGAGGCTATTCAGCAGACACAGGCAGCAACAAAAGTGCCAAGAGTATATCACGATTTGGGTGTCCCGTTGTCCAAAGCGCTGATTAACTTGAGTAAAAGGGACTACTTGAAACCATTGGAACCTAGAGCATTACCTAACCCAATCCCTTTACATTGGAGATAGAATGAATTTTGCAAGTTCCACCAACGAATTGGTTACAAAACGAACAACTGCATGCACTTAAAAAATGAAATCCAAGATTTAATTGATTCAGGCAAGTTACCCCCACCAGGCAGTGACAAGCCTAACATCCAAAATAACCCCTTCCCAAACTACAAGAATGCACTGCCCCTTGCCTACATGAATCTAATCAGCTATATGGGTGAAGTAGAGGACCCATCACAATTCATTTTGATGATCAGCATGAAAAAGGCCCTATGGGAAGATTACGATAGTGAGGATGAAGACATTTGGGCACAAATGAGGAAGGCATTTTAAACCTAACTATTTGGAAGATTACGATAGTGAGCATGCACTTAACTCGTTCAGGAAGGCATTTTAAACCTAACTATTTGGAAGAAGACCACGCCAGGAGAGAATTGAACCAATAAGCTGAAATTGAAAAGGTAAGAGAGAGGATTAAGAATCAAAATGAGGAAGATAAGGATAGAGTGTTAAAGCAACTAAAAAAGACGCAGGCAAGCATAAGCATTTGGGGCTTACTAATCACCTCGAAGAGTCACCGCTAAGCCCTGCTAGATGCGTTGGCAAGGAAGGAACTGCCAATGGAAACCACGCCAGAGCAGGTCCTGTCTTTTATGGGGGTAAGTTCAATAAGTAAGGCCGTGATGACATTTTCTCACGAAGATTTGCCACTTGAAGGGGCAGGACATACTAAGCCACTCTATGTCATCGTAGAATGCAAGGATTTGAAAATATCTGTAGTTCTGGTAGACAACGAGTCTGCATTTAATGTCTATCTGATGCGTACTGCGACTAAATTAGGAGTAATCAAAGAAGATTTGGCGCCATCTGTCGTGACAGTAAGAGGTTATGATAACGGTTATCAAAGTGTAATGGGGACTTTCAAGTCCACTTGCAAAATAGGGCCGATAGAATCCGTGGTGGAATTCTACGTCATGGACATCCCTACCAATTACAACCTGCTATTGGGAAGGACTTGGTTACACCCTTTGCAAGCTGTTCCTTTAACTATTCACCAAAAGATAAAATTGTCTTGGGATGAAGGAGTTTTAGTGATCCATGGGGATGGAGAAATAACAGGGCAAGTGTTGGGACTAAAGGAGCAAAGTAGCGAACTGGCTTGGAGAGGCTTTGAATTGGTATAGGTTGTTGATAGGAACGAAACTGAAAAAGAAAAGGTATCTCCAGACTTCGGGGAAAGGGTCAGCCACATCATGACCTACATCATGAGGAAGCTCTATTATATGCTGGGAATGGGACATAGCAAGAAAGGAGAGGGAATTGCTAAATTTCACAATTTCCACATGCAAGTCAACCAGCGGGGATTAAGATACACTGAGAAAGATGACAAGTGCTTCCTGAAGAATGTAGGAATTCTTAACGGCAATTTTGTGAAAGTAGGGGGTGACTTCCCCTATTGTGATTTTTTTGAGCTATGGATGGACAAGAAAAGTGAAGAAATGAAGCCAGGATTCGAAGTGTTTTTCAATGAGAAGTTGAATCTGGAAGATACAGATAAGGGTCCCCCGAAGAAGAAAGCAAGAAGCAAGACTGAGCCGAGAACGTGGATCAGGAGAGCTGGGAGGTCTTACTATCACCTAAACACAACAAAGAAGTGCTTTTTCTGACCGATGGGACTACCACCACCGAACTCACCAAGCTTATCACTGCAGCCGATGGGAATATTAGCACTTGGATCTGCGAACATGAAGCCAAGGTCACCTATGGTGTCAAGATAATTAATAAGCCTATCCAAGTCGGGTCTAGGGTCGGGTCTGAGTCCAAATTTGAGTCCAAGTATTGGTCTAAGTCATCAACTGATGTAAACTTCAATAATGCAATGAAAATTGATTCTGCTTACTCTATTGTGTCTCCTAACAATCAAGTTACACAAATGCATGATCTTTTAAATCCTGATGAATTGATCAATGAAAATCAAGATACAAAGATTGAACCCATTAAGGAAGAAACTATCATTATTAATATAGGCACTGATGAAAAGACTAAGGAAATACAGATTGGCTCTACTCTATCCACACAAGAGAGTATGGACCTCATAACCTTACTACAAGAATTTTCCGATGTGTTCACTTGGTTCTATGAGGATATGCCTGGAATAGATCCTACCATAGCACAGCATCACATCCCCATCAGGGAAGGAGTAAGGCCTGTTAAGCAGAAGCTAAGAAGGATGGTTCCAGAATAGTCCGTAAAAGTCAAAGAAGTAACCAGGTTGCTAAAGGTGGGATTCATAAAAATGGTGGATTAGGTAGACTGGATAGCTAATATTGTTTCGGTACTAAAGAAGGATGGTAAGGTAAGTATGCATAAACTATAGGGATCTTAACAAGGCTTGCCCGAAAGATGATTTCCCCCTTCCCCACATCGATGTATTGGTGGACAACACGGCAAGGAGTGCTCTAATGTTATTTATGGATGGATTCTTGGGATATAATCAAATACGGATGGCACTAGCAAATATGACCAAAACCACTTTCACAACTGGGTGGGGGACATATTGTTACATGGTAATGCCGTTTGGACTCAAAGAATGCCGGGGTGACATACCAAAGGATGGCCACTACACTGTTACACGACATGATGCACCAGGAAGTTGAAGTGTAGTTGACGATATGATCGTTAAAGCAGAAACCCGAAGAGGACACTTAAAAAACCTGAGGAAGTTCTTTGAACGAATCTGGAAGTATAGTTTGAGATTGAATCCGCAAAAGTGAACGTTCGAAGTTACGTCGGGGAAGTTACTAGGATACATCGTGAGTAGTAGGGGTATTAAAGAAGATCTAACCAAAGTCAAAGCAATTTTGGAAATGCTACTACTAAAGACAAAGAAAGAGATTAGGGGATTCCTGGGAAGGTTGCAATACATCAGTCGCTTTATAGCTAAATCAACCCTAACTTGTGAGCCTGTTTTCAAGTTGCTTAGGAAAGGGGAATTGAAATAATGGAATGAGTAATGTCAACAAGCTTTCAAAGCCATCAAGAAGTATCTTCTGAACCCTCCAGTGTTAGTTCCTCCGCGCCCCTGAAAACCTTTATTGCTCTACCTGTCCATCTTTGAGGAAGCTTTAGGAAGCATGTTATCACAGGAAGACGACTACGGTGGTGAGCATGCAATTTACTACCTAAGCAAGAAGCTACAGAGTTATGAGGCAAGGTATAGTATGATAGAGAAGTCTTGTTTTGCTTTGGTTTGGGCTGCACAGAAGTTAAGACATATTCTTTTGAATTTCGAGGTATGGATGGTAGCAAGGATGGACTCGTTTAAATACTTATTCGAGAAACCAGCTCTAAATGACTGCTTATCCCAGTAGGTGATCCTATTGGCAGAATTCGAGCTCATATATGTGACAAAGAAATCCATTAAAGGAGGAGCAATTGCTGAATACTATACTAAACATCCAATTTCGGGGTATGCTTTGAATGACGAATTCCCCGATGAAAATCTCCTAGTTGTTAAATGTGATATAACATGGAAGATGTGCTTCGATGGGACCTCCAATCAGTACGGAGATGGGATAGGAGTCCTATTAATAGCTCCTAACAGTTCTCACTTGCCTTTGTCAGTAAAACTAAACTTCCAGAATTCTAATAATAGAACAGAATACGAGGCATGTGTTTCAGGACTAGAAGCGTTGCTAGTATTAGGTGTTGAGGAGGTAGAGGTATATGGGGACTCAGCCTTGGTGATATCTCAAGTACAGAGAATATGAAGGACCCGAGAAGAACACCTGAAACCTTACCAAAGCTACCTAGAAAACTTGACCTAAAAATTTTGAAAAATAACCTTCACCCCTTTACCACGAGCCCACAACCAATTCGCTGATGCCTTGGCTACCTTAGCCTCCATAATCCAAATACCTTCTGGAACCCAAGTAAAACCCTTGACCATCCAACAAAGATTCAGACCCGCACATGAAGAAGGATTCATAGTGATCGATAAAGAGCCTAATAACGGGCATCCTTAGTACTTTAATGTTTGAAATCTCTTAGAGAAAGGAGAATACCCTGAAAACGCTGATAAGAAGGACCGTAGGGCATTGAGACTATTTGCCATGCAGTTTATCATCTGTGGAGGAAAGTTGTTCAAGAGGTCCTATAACGGAATACACCTGTTATGCGTAGACTATGATATTAGAGAAATACTCATGAGGGAGGTGCACGAAGGGGAGTGTGGATCGCATATGAACGGAAGAATACTGGTTAAGAAGCTGCTCATGTTAGGTTACTACTAGACAACTATGGAAACTGATTGCGTTCAATACGTCAGGAGGTGCCACCAATGCCAAGTATATGCCAGCACAAACTACATGCCGCCAGTGGAATTACATCAGTTATCGTTACCTTGGCCGTTCTCAGCATGGGGAATAGACATCATTGGGGAAATCAAGCTAGCCGCGATTAGGAGATACAAGTATATTATGGTAGTAATCGACTATTTCACTAAGTGGGTGGAGGCGGCAATATATATAGATTTGAAATCAAAGCATGTGGCAAAGTTCATTGAGACCAACATAATCTACCGATATAGAGTACCCCATTAGATTATTTCAAATAATGGGACACACTTCGAAGATGAAGTCAAGAAATTGTTCCAAAAATTCAATATTAGGCATCATAAATCCTCGCCCTATAGGCCGCCAACCAATGGAACTGTAGAACTTGTCAATAAGAATGTCAAAACTATCCTCGGGAAAACAGTAGTGAACTACAAAGATTGGGTAGAGAAACTCCCTTATGCATTATGGGGATACAGAACATCTGTAAGAACGTCCACAGGAACCACACCGTATTCATTAGTATATAAAATAGAAGCCGTGTTGCCTATGGAACTAGAAGTACAGTTTCTCAGGGTTGCATTGGAAAATCGAATTCCGGAAGTGGATTGGGTAAGGGAGAGATATGAATAGTTGGCATTACTGGAGGAAAAGAGGCTCAAAGCATTGTACTATATGTAGGGTTATTAACGACGCGTGGCTAGAGCTTTCAACAAAAGGGTCAGGCCACGAAACTTGAAGGAATGAGATTTGGTGCTTAAAGAATTTCGAGCGCCTATATTGATCCCCGAGGAAAATTCAATCCCAATTGGGTTAGGCTATACTTCATAAAGACAATCTACCCGGGTGGCACTGTCAAGTTGATGGACGGTGATGGAAATGAGTTAGTGAATCCGATTAACTTAGACAGACTCCGCAAATATTATGTGTGAATAGAGTATTGACAATTTAGCAAAGTACTAAGCAATTCTTTGAGTGCTCAAGATTAATAATAATAGTTTTCTTATTAATTGGAAGAAATCATTACATCCTTTGATGTTTATTCTTTAACTCATAAAGGATTAAAAGTAATGCATGAGTACAATTGCCGATAGGGTTACATAGGGTAATCTGAGTCATTTTTTTCTAGCTTCTGTCTCATCATCTACATCCCTTTTCCTTTTGTGCTCTTCTTCCTCTTTCTCTTCTCTTTCTATGTCAGTGAATAACCAGTTATAGTAAGACCCGGGGGGGGGAGGGGTGACTACTTTAAGAGGAGTGATAGCCCAATAGACTGATTTGTCATGCTAGTCGTTCTCAACTCGGTCTACGATGTTGGGTTTCTAAGGGCATGTGTAACTGAGGTGTTCCCATTTGATCGGATCTTGATATAGCCCTTGTTGATGATGAATGTGTATAGGAGAGTAGAAGGAAACCTCTCTAAGGCCAATCAGTATAACACTATGGGGGAGAATCAGGTTCTGGACAGCATGAGAAACCCTCCACCAGGAGTAGAGCCAATAAATGTTGTGGCAAGATACAAATTCCAACAAGTTACGGGTCTGTTTGATGCTCGGGAAGGGTTTGATGATCGTTCTGTTTCAATAATGCTGAGGGTGGTACGTCTAGATGCTCATGGTTAGGTCCTCGACCAGTTTAAGGCATTTCAAACAACCAGATCTGTATCGAAGAGAGAAAAATCAGATTCCAATGGCCTATGCACGTACATGCATAGTCAATACACGTACATGCATGAGTCATGAACGTATGATCACTGCAGGTGCGCGCGCACACACACACACAAAAGTGCGGACGTGAGAAAAGAAACCTGCTGAAGGAGAGGGCTGCCACCAAAGGAGAAGCTTTCGTTGTGCTCCATTCTATCCAGTCCATTAAGGGTATCTGCTAAAACCATCATGCTAGCATTAAAATCTTTGATCTTCGAGATCATACGAACGACCAAAGTTTCCAACCTTGAGGACTCATCCCTAAAAAAGAAGGCGGTAAGAGCATAGAAGCCTACCGCATGCAAATAGTAAACTCGGGCTTAGCCAGCAGGGGGCATAGAGCGGGATATGAAGTACTTCGCGAGTTTCGCCACATCCATTTTAAAGTCCAGGGTCCACCTTTGGACCATTCGCGAAGAAAGTCCCAAGAATTGAGCCACTTTCACAACAAGAACCTTGTCAAAAGATTGGAGAAGTAGACCATTGAAACTGGTTGGCCCTATGATTCCACCGAAGTCTTTGAGTATAGGGCACAACTCGTTGAAGTTGAAATGGAAGACATAGCGAGTTGGTTTCCAATATTCTGAAGCAACGAAGAAGAAGGTATAGTTGATTTTCACTTAGTAGTAGTTAAACAAGCATGGTAAACTGAAAGCTTCCTTAAAGTCATCCCGAGCTTAGGCGTTAAAGGACAGGAGCCACCGTTTCACATGCTTGACAAACTTGGGGTCTTCCATCGTAGGGTTTTGGCAGAGAATGAATGGAAAGGGCGTGCCTTTTTATTTAGGAGATGTTTCCAAATTCAGCAGAGATTAGAAAAGGAAGTAAAACACCTCCATGATCGTACGTGCATCTTCTATGCATGTACGTGCACATGCCTGTTTTAGCGGATTTTTCCCCCATTTTTTCTTATTTTCTAACTTCTTTCCCTTATTGGTGAGATAAATATGGGATCTTATCGATATTTTCTTGTCGAATCATCTCTTGATTAGGGTTAGGAGTCTGTTTCGGGTCCTTTTCTATTACCATTCCCTATACTATACTGGACGGCTTATTACTTATTTTAGCACAATAAATAGAGAAAAATAATATGCATTCCCAAGCAACAGCAGCATTAAGATATATCATAACAAAAGGAACCATTGGTTTAAAGAAAGGGAAGGGGAAAAGAGTTATTAAGTACATGTCCATTAAACAAAAAACCCAAAATGTCTGAGTCTAAATAAAAATGAATCAATGAGGGATCATGTAGGGGTGTCTGAGCAGGAGAAGCCGGTGGGTTAGCTTCTCCAACTACAGCATCACCACTATCATCATCGGTTCTAAAGCCGTCCCAATCCTCCAGCAGTAGGAGCCTGCTCCGTAATCATCAACCTGTGGGAAAGGGTTGTGAGCATGACCTTTAGACTCCTTACCATCCGTAGGAGCGTTGATGCCTCTTCACGGGTAAGCTGCAAGCAAAGAAACAAGGGGCAACCATTAGGATATGTATACTATTTATATCCTAGAAACCTAACAAGTGCAGGAACTGAAGATTCATTAGTCTCGTGCCCTCAACCATCGGGTACCCAATGCACCTGTTCAGCTTAGGGATGTCCTCCTCCATCGCTAGGTCAGGAGTGACATGGAAAGGTACAGTCCACCTCGGCATGACCAGTGCTAGCCTAGTAGGAGCATCAGCAGTAGGAGCAGCCTACATGGAAGGACCAAGTACATGTTTTAATATGCAAAAATGGGAAAATTGACAAAGGAATCAGGGAAAAACACATGTACCAGTGCAACGAAGATACTGCCCATCAACCACTTGTTAGGATTATGCCCTAGAGCTAATCATAGAGATGATTGTTTAGGGAATTAGGAACAATCAATTGATTTCATTTATATATGTCACATCTATTATTGATTTAATAAAAAGGCTTATTCTATTATGTTTATATGCATCATTTATATTTACATAATATGTCCATAGAGTTAGAGTTGAGAATATGAAATTACAAAGGGTTGTAATTTTGAGACTGTAAATATATTTCTATACTAAACTCCTAAAACATTCCTAGTTGAAGGTTCACTATGATGGACAGTAATGAACCATAGGACTAGCACTTGTTAGGTTGACTCTATAGGAGGATAGCTTGTCTCAAGCTATTTGTGTGGAGACACTACAACCAACAAGTGGGTACCTATTATAAGAATAGGTACACTAAATGTGACCAAAGATATGAGATAAACTGAATGGAGTTTTAACCTGCTTGTCAATCAGTTTCTTATTGTTATAGTAGTACAAGTAATCCTTAGACTTGAGACACCATGGTTGTCTTATGCATGTAGCTTTAGAAGTGTGATAACATTAAGTACAGATCCTATTTAGGGGTCTGTAAGGGTGTTCATTGGCCCTATTGCTATGTGTGTGAAGGCATGTGAGGATCAACAAGGAATCCATCACTCTCAAGAAAAAGGGAGTGAATGTCTCATACAGCATTCATTGAATATAGCTCATTAAATCCATGGGCCCATGGTAAAATGAATATGGAAAGGAGTTTCCATAAATTCATCATTGACTTGATATTAATGAATGAGTATAAAGTAATTGAACTAGGGACTTGACAGACTTCCATGTCCTATTAGTTCAATTGGAGACATTGTGTTGATGGAAGGATGGAATTGTAACCTATAAATTATAACAGAAGGGTTCTTTGTAAATGACTATTCACCTCATTAAGGACCACACCATGAGCCATATGCTAGGTGTTACTCATGGTTAGTAGAAGCCCTAATTGATATAAATGAGTTATAATCAATTAGGGAATTGAAAGGAGTTTCAATTAGACCCTTTAATGGAAAGTGTTCCATTGTGCACAACATGTGCTATACCTATTACTTCATGATGTGAACCCAATGGGTCACACACTGATCATGCTAAGAGAGCTTGATTGTCTATGAGAGAAAGGATATAATTGATTAAAAAAAAGTTCTTTAAGGGGCTAATTTGTATTTGATACAAATTAAAGGGGTTATTGTGTAATTAGGAGTAATTACACAAAACCCACTAGGGTTAGGAATCCCCTCATGGTCGGCCCTATTAGTGGGCTATATAATGCCCACTATAAGGTGATGACATAATCACATTAACACTCAAACAAGTGCTGGCCGAAATTTCTAAGGAGGCTCTCTCTCTCTCTCCCTCTTCTCCACCTCTAGCAACAACAAGGAAGAAGAAGGATAGGACTTCAAGCTCAAGCTAGGTGTGGATACCATTGGAGGCAGCACACTTGGGCTGCTCATTCATCGCTGTCCGGAGACAAAGCTTGGAGCAAAAAAGATAAGACAAAGCTTGGAGCATAAAGGAGAAGACTTTGTTCAACTGTAAGTATCCTAACTTTCTTGGTAGTTAGGATTTTATTTTGTATTAAGCATAATTAAGATTCATGGTTTTGGGAATCAGTAGGAAAAATTTTAATTCCGCTTTTGTAGTTTTTCCTCCCTATTCGATTCCCAACACCACTTTCATGTAAACGAGGTATAGTTAATCTCCTCAATGGACAACCGATCAATGTAAGGGATCATAGCTCGCCAGGCAGCCAAATCACTGAATGTTGCCTCAGTAGGGAATGTAACAAAACAAGGAGGATCCACTGGGACCGGAGGGCCACCTATGCCCACATCAGCAATCTGCCACACAACCCTCTCCACTAGGTAGAAAGAGCGGACTCCAGGGCACTCAAAAACAGTAAACAGGGTAGAAAGAGTCAAGGCAGCAGCGTCCTACTCAGCAGAAGCACTATGCAGGAGTACCCTCTCATAGGCGAGGAATAATATATAGGAAAGTAATGATAGGATAAGTACGAGGATTAAAAACTAGTTATATTCCTTAAAAATGAAACAGGACATACCCGGTCGATGGTCAGCTCTTTAAGGAAGCGTCGAGAGCTCTAATTATCATGTCTGTCAACGGAGGAATCAGGATCCTCCTCGAAGTATTTGCTGGCCCAAAGCTGCCCAAATGAGAATGATTAGGAAGCAATAAGAGATAGCAAAAAAAAATAGAAAAACAGGAAATAGGAAAATGGAACAGGGAAAGAAGATTTACCACCCAAACTCGCCAATGGTTGACCATGGACTGTACAGACATGCGGCTCAAGGAATCCATGGCTAAGATCACATGGCCATATATTGCTACTCCCCAACTGTACTCTCGGGCCCTCCCTAAATCCCTCAAAGCTAGCAGCTAGCCAAAAGGCACTGTCTGCGCCGCATTCGAGACTAAGTGACCCCTATTAGGAACAGCAGATACTTTCCAGCCATTCGGATTCGCTGGGAGGCTATACCCTACCCTTAGGTGGAGAAACTGTCATACACGTCCAAGATAAAAACGGAAGCACTGTCATACTCAATCCTTAGAAAATCTTGAGAGATCGTCTCCCTCTCATTCTCATTGTGGTCAAAAGGAAGAGGGAGACCGTCCATACGAAAGCCCATGAGGCGATAGAAGTCGTACGGGATCAGGGTCAACTCTCGAGCTATAATATAGAGGGTATAGGTGGTGTCCCACCATCTCTCAACCATGCAATGAATAAAGGCCCGGTCACTCTCGTCCACCAAGCCAGAAATCACAGTCCCGAAGCTGGCACCGGTGATCAAGGCCTTCATCTCCATGGTCAAATGATTCCACCATGTCTTCGTGTTCGCCATACCTTTGCGGGTAATTAGCAATTTGGGTAACTATTGCATAAGACAAAATCAGGTAAGCACAGCACAGGTATGTATCCTTGCATAAAAAATCGAAGAATTATGGGTTGAATTCAGTTTCTGCTAGGCATAGGGCATGTACGTGCATAACACATGTACGTACATGCATTAGGTATGCATGTATGTGCTTCTGCCAAGATTTTCGTTTTTTCCCATTCCCCTGTAATGTTTGCACTAAATCCACAAAGTTTTAATCCCCCCATACTCATTTTAAACCACAACAAGGCAGAAAAATTGAGGCTTTTCCCAAATAAACAAGAAATGAAATGTGAAATTGGAAACTAGATCACTTACCTGCCCTTGAGCGGCGAGGTGTAAAAGGTGCTCTGTAGGTTGAAGGAGGATGCCGCCCTCATTGCGTTTAAGGTGAGGGTGAGGTCTCCATTGCTGGATTGCAGGCCTCCCTAACTCATCTGGGTCTTTCGTTGGCGCGATGCTTAACGTGCTTGGGTTCGCTGATGTGTGTTGCCTCTTAGGAGCCATGGGTGCATACGAGAGTGGGGTAGAGAAGAAGAAGAAATGGAACTAGGAAGAGATGGGGAGATGAACGGGTTAATCGTAGGGTGTGTACTTGGAGATTATGGGAAGAGGTTAGAAGTTTTATAAGCATTTTCACGCCTTTTGGGCTTCCCCATAATCGTACATAGAAAACGACGGTGTTTGGAGGCTGTCTCAGGTCTTAAGCAAACCGGATGCACGTACATGCATACGGTCTATGCATACGAGCATGACCTATGCATATGCGATCCTAGGGCAGTAATCACGGCTTATTTTCGATTTAACCTAGTTCAAAGGTCCTGATTTCGGTTCTCAATCAATCCAATTTAATCTTGTAAAGCCCAACCAACCCGGATTTATTAAGATTCATCCCATGAATTTCCAATTCGAAGTTAAATCAACCTAGATTTATTGAAATTCACCTCGCGAATTTCTAATTCAACCCAAATTTTTTAAATTTACTCCATGAATTTCCAATTCGAAATTAAATCAACTTGGATTTTTTGAAATTCACCCTACGAATTTCTAATTTGAGACTAAATCAACCCGTATTTATTGAAATTCAACCCCGCTGAATTTCCAATTCGAAGTTTAATCAACCTGGATTTGTTGAAATTCACCCTACGAATTTCTAATTCGAGACTAAATCAACCCAGATTTATTAAAATACACCCCGTGAATTTCTAATTCGAGACTAAATCAACCCAGATTTATTGAAATTCACCCTGCGGATTTCCAATTTTGAAGCCACATATTGTTTTTTGGTTGCCTCGAAGGAACATTCCTATGCACCGTGAACTACGGTAGGTCTGATCCCTATAAAGGGGTACGTAGGAAGTTGGGCAGTGCCTAATCCGACCTCATACACGCATTTGCATTCCTCAGGTCTGTGGGGTCAATTGGTTCAAAATGGATGTTCTCAAGTCTTTTAATTTTGCTCATTGTACGAACAAAATCAAAAGAAGTGGCAAACTATTAACACCTCATTTTGTACCCTTCGACGCCACAGGCCACCTTTTAAGCCCAATGATGAAGGGTAGCAGCAGACAAACTACCGCAAGCAAGCCCAAAGGACTCACGCAGGCACAACGTGACTTTTCAACACTTTGAGATACCCCATGCTCGTACGTGCATAGGTAATGCAAGTACGTGCATCTTCCATGCATATACGATTATGCTCCTTATTTTCAAATTATCAGCATTTCCCCCCAAATCATTTTCTTACCTTGTGAAGACCCTGTGCTGACAGCTGCTCGATGGCGACTAAGAAACCCTAATAAACCTCAAATTAAACCCTAATCCTTGCCCATATATACCCCACTTTCAACCAATAGTAGGGATCCAACTTTGACACCTAGCCTCCCCCTCAAAATCTAAAAAATTCATAGCTGTGACTGCGAGAAGTTCGAAAGGTGAGCTTGTGGAGGAAATGCTGCTGCCCGTACCTGAAGGTAACAACTCCTAACCCTTGATTTCGTTTTCTTTTAATGATTTAGCATGATTGTTTATGATATTCCATGAAATGAATATAACATTCGATACGCATATCCTGTTATTTAATACTTATAAGTAGGATGTGTTCAGATTTAACCTGGCATTGATTTATTTGTGCATTTAAGGTTCGAAACGGATTTCTCGTCCATTTCAAATGCATAGGGATGCATAAGGCTCATTCATTAATTCTGGCATTTACTTCATATTGTCATTCTGTTATGTCCATTCATGTGCATATTTGTATCAATCCACCCATAATATCAACATATACCTCTAATATTTAAATCTAGGACCTCTGCTTCATTCTCAAAGCATGATTCGGATCATTTATAAGCTCTCCAGTATACAGTAGCAGTATGATAGGTCTAAATCGAGGCATAATACACTGTTATTAGAGGGCATGTATGTACGTGTGTAAGGGATGCACGTACGTGCTTCCCATATGTATGTACATGCATGACCCCATTTTTGCAGATTAACCCCATTTTCTCTTTTACAGGCAGTACAGGCAGTGTAAGTATCTCCGTTAATCTTTGAATTCTCTTTCTTATATATATATATATATTGATTCATATATCTTGTTCTAATCCCTCTTTATATCTCATCATTGTGTGCCATTAATTTATTTCAATTGTATAAGTGTTTGTACAGCGATCGAACTCAGTTGGGTCCTTTCTAATTAAAGCCAATAAATATGTGTAGGAGCCGGATTTCAGTCGGGCATAGATGGGTGCCTAACACCTTCCCATCCACGTACCCTAACTCCGAACCTTGATTCTTTTGGTAATGATGAGTTGGGCCCTTGTTAGGGGTCAATCGGTTCCCGAGGCTAAAATTGGGTGGCAACTCCCTCTTCACGCTAACCATCCATGGTTAGTGGCGTACTCCCGAGCCGGTGTGGTTAGGACATGGCACTCACCCAATGGCGTGGAGCTGACGTAGCGCTGATGATGGGGTGGCTGATGTGTTGTTGACGTAAGCGGTGTGGAGCTAGTGCTATCGTGTGTGAGCTACGGAACAAGTAAATCTAGTGTGCCGGCAACTAGGTGGCGCGTACGGGCGCATGGGGGCTGTTTTGGTGACCTAGTTGGTGGCGTTCTATATAAAAAGGAGAGGCAAGTCGAGCCGTGGTGGTTTGGTAAGCTGATGAGGTGCAGAAGGTCTCCAACTGGGTTTGAGGTTTGACGGTCGTAGTGCTCTCCACCAATGAAGATGGATGACGGTGGTTGATGGTGATCAAAAGTAGGTGGTAGCACCTAGCTCTGATACCATATTATGACAATAAAAAGAGAGAGGCAAAGGGACTGAAGTAGGGAAAACCCTTGTATTCAATGTGTATTATATATGTACAAAGAGGGCCTATATATAGGTATACAAGAGGGAATAATACTAGCATATTCTAAGAATAATATTAGCATATTCCAAGAATATGCTGAGAATATGTTGTACAATACAGGTAAGTATAGTACGCTTTACAGTAGACGGTAATACTTATCTTTGTTTTATATCTTGAATTTCCATTTGTTTTCTTTCTTTTTTTATGACCAAAAAAAAATTTTATCTTGATTTTTTTCTTTGATAATTTTTCTTGTATTTTTTTTTAATCATTTTATCTCTAATAATGTTATCTTTTTTTTTTTTAATCGTTGACAATGTTATCTTGATTTGTATCTTTGATAAATTTATCTAGTTTTTTTTATCTTTGATAATTTTTATCTTGTTTTTTTATCTTTGATAATTTTATCCCCTTTTTTTGTTGTTTTTTTTTAATCTTTAATAATGTTATCTTGATTTGTATCTTTGATAAATTTATCTAGTTTTTTTATTTTATTATCTTTGATAATTTTTATCTTGGATAATTTTTATCTTTTTTTTTTTTTTATCATTGATAATTTTTTATTATTTATTTATTTTTATCTTTAATGTGTTGAGTCAAAGATTCAAAGTTGTGAGTTTAATTTGTGAGGAAGGTTAGGCGCCGAGAAAAAGGGAAATATAGCAGATTTTCGATTTTTCGCATATGGGCATTTTAGTCAATATGAACGTCTTCTTAAGGAAGAATTTTGTAATCAACCAATCAACATAAAGCCATGTCATTCGGTTTATAGAGTCGACCAAGGAACTTGGCTCATGTATCACCACTCAATTCAAAATTAAGGGTTTCTTTTCCTCATATTTTTGTAGTAAACTTCAAAAAGTCATAGAAAGATTATTTCTTAACTAAAATGAGTGATTCAAAAGGCTATGGAAAGCTTGAGAAGTCTACTTTCATGAGAAATATCAAATTGATATGAATCTTTGTAGGAAAATAGAAATTTTAGCTCAAAGTTTCTGACTTCCAAACCCAAACCTAAAACTTTAGAAATCAATTCCTCTCCCAGTACTTAATAAAAGTTTCACTAAATTTGATATAAATAAAGTACATCATAGCGGGAAAGTAACTACCAAAAATCATAACAAATGATGAACTACAGAAAGAGATCGAATTTAATGACTGGAAATTTGAAATCTCCATTAAAGCTTCAAGCAAGCTTTTAAAATTTAAAATTCCAACAACCTACTTAATTGTAATTCAAAAGACCAACATAGAAACATTTTAGATGGAGAATCTCATCTAAACCCTCTGAGTTTGAAGTTTAGATTGATCTAAATCCGAAAACCCTAATTTCTTCTCTCTTTTCTTTTTCTGTCTCTAAACTTTCTCATAATTGTTATTATCTAACTAACCAAACAGGGAAATTGATGAATGCTGCACCTTATATATACTCAACTAAATACTTAACCCAGCTAAAACACAATTTTTCTTTGAATTTTCATGTTGCCACTTGTATGCATTTTTCATACAAAATGTGAACTTTTTAAAATATAAAATAAAGCCTATTTAATCCATGCAAAGAGTCACAATAAAAATACCATATAATTATATATCCTCATATATAGTATATATATCTCCATCCATATAACCTTACATTTACCTCATTCCCATATATATATATATATATATATATATATCCATCCTTAAAACCTTACATTTACCTCATTCCCATGTACATATATACACATACACACATATATACATTAGTATCAGAGCTAAGTTGATTTATTTTGTTGATAGGTTTATTCATTCAATATTTTTGATTGATCTGGTCGTAGATTGATCTTTCTATTTTTACTGATACTGCAGTTTTGGTGTTTTAAGGTAGGATAGCCGTGTGGTCACCATAGCAGTGTAAAAATAGTCAATCTCTAGAATTTCAGTCTCTTAAATACAAAAATGAATAGATTTTTCCGAAGTAATTCTCATAGGTCTAATACTTCAACAAGTGAACAAAGTATTAGTAGTTCTATTTCTGACCTTTCTGTAGATATCACCATAGTTAATAATAAACAAGAATTATATGAAAATATGGAAAAAGATTTTGACAATTGGGAAATACCAAAAATAAATCCCACAATAATATATAAAAAAGGAACATTTAATTTTAAAATTGATTATGCAATAAAAATTATTGAACAAATTATTCCATTTTCTTCTAATCATGAAACTATCCCATTATTATCAAAACCCACTGTTTTAAAATATTTAACAAAAAATTATAGATATATACATTTTGGATGTGTACAAATAGCCCTTAAACCATTAATAAGAGATGGTCTAAAAGTCTCATCATTAATATGTTTAAGTGATGCTAGACATAGACAATTTATAGATTCTATTTTAAGATTAATAGAATCTAGTTTATGCAATGGCCCGGTATGTTTTGAATGTTATCCCAACTTCACAGTATGGTTACATGATCCAACCATTTTAAAATCTTTAACATTAATCATTAAGACACATGGTTATGATATGGATAAAGGAGCTATAGCAGTAGCTCTAGTATATAGATTATATTTTAAGGTTATGTCAAGTATAATACCAAAAGCATTAAAAACAAGTCCAAAAGGATATACAACATTAATACAAACATAATCTACTCATTCAAACATTGTAGTACCCCAGAGAATATCTTGGAATGAAATAGTATTATCAGAAGATTGGTCCTTACCAGAAATAGTTCCCTACAAAACCAAGAAAACAAAAAAGTTAAACAAATAACACAACACCTAGACAGTATAGTAGGAATTAGATTTACATCAACTAGACAAGTTACATTAAATATTACAGATTTCCCATCAAACAATTCTAATAATTCTAGACTGTATACACTGGCTAGGTCTTTATATTCTGCACCAAAACCAACAGCACCATATGAATCTCAATTCCCTATAAGAACACCTTCAGAAAGATTAACAGGAGTACGAACAAATCTTAATAATATTTCACAACCATATTATACAATTGACCCTCCTAGTTCAAAGAATACTGAAAACATGTCACCAACAAGATCAGATATGGAAGGAACAAGATATGATCCACAAATAAACATGTTATCAAAAGAATCAACATTTGAATTAAATCCAAATTTATTAAATAATTCTGTACAAACCATTCAAGAAGACATTAATAATTATAGACTCCAAAAGAAACTTCCTCCAAAAACTATACATCCAATTGAATTAGAAATATTACAAGACTTACATATTGAAAATTGTAATTATCACAAAATTAATTAAAATTTCCTTTATGGTACCAAATATTTGCTAAAGGAAATTATAAAGTAAGTAACCTTCCATTTCCACCAAAAACCATAAGCGCACAAACAAAAGAAACAAACAAAAGGAACAACCAAATGGAAGACTTCAGAAAATAAGATCATCCAATTTGTACATCCTCCTTTATAAAACATTCAAATAAAAATAAGAGAAAACACACTTACTCCTTTCCTTTTAAGGACTGTAATGCTGCTGCCATGACTTCAGAGGGAAAAAAGATTATTGAACAAAATAATTACACAAATCAACATTTACATACAATAGGAACACAATTAGACAGAATTGAATTAATCCAAGATCAAATACACACAAACACTAAACCTAAAAATGATAATCACCCAACACCAAGTACATCATATTTTCAAATTTTAAAAACTCAACCTATAAAATCTCCTCATCTCTTTAAATCATATCAAATACCTGAAGAACATAAACTTAGATTTAAAGACACTTCTGATGAATTAGCAGATGAAATTACTAAAAGATTAGCTTAATTACCTCTCAACTCTAATACTAAGAATATTACTCCATTAATACATCTCAGATCCATTCCACAAGAATAACCATTGGAATTACATTCTAAAACACTCTCCCATCCAAGGCCAACCACAAGAAATTATTATTCTAGACCTACACCTGTTGATGTACAATTTGAAGAACGTCCCCAATATGTACAAAGTGAGTATAGTGGAACTTCTATATATCAATGGAACATAGATGGCATGTCTGAATATCAAATTTTAGGACTAATGAATGAAATTCATATGGTAATGACTGCATATAAACATAGACAAAATGCTTCTGGTAACCAAGCATTTCATTTTATTATTATTAGTTTTACTGGCCAACTTAAAGGCTGGCGGGATCACTTCCTACATGAACAAGACAGATATAACATTGAATACGCAACAAAAGTTGATGATAATAACAACCCAATTTTGGACGCAAGAAGACAACCTGTTTCAGATAATATTAATACTTTAATATATACAATTATTAAACATTTCCTAGGAGATCCATTAACCATTACTGAACGAGCTAGTGAAGTTCTCTCACATTTAAGATGTCCAACACTAGATGATTTTCGATGGTATAAAGATGTTTTCTTAAGTAAAGTATTATTAAGAGAAGATTGTCAAAATGATTATTGGAAAGAGAGATTTATTGCAAGATTACCTAAATTATTCAGTGAAAAGGTTAAACAAAAATTAAGAGAAGTTCAAGGTGGATCAATCAATTATCATGTTTTATCTTATGGTGATATTATTTCCCTCATTCAGACAGAATGATTAGCTTTATGCACTGATCTTCGACTAAAAGCACAAATAAAGAAACAACAAAAATTAGGAAGAAAAGAATTAGGCCAATTTTGTGAACAATTTGGATACCCAAAGATAGAAGCACCATCTTCTAAAATTAGAAAAACCCAAAAGAAATCATATAAAAAATCTAAACAAATCCATTCTTCCAAATATCGATACAAGAACAGAAAATATAGCTGGTTAAAGTATCCAGTAAGACCTCAAATTAGAGAATCACAAATATCCACCAAACATAAGTCTAATAAATCTAATAATCCTCAATCTTCTTTTAGAAAAACTCCTAAATGTTGGAAATGTGGAAAAATAGGACATTATAAGAATAATTGCAAACTAAAAGATAATATTGATTCTTTAGAAATGCCGGATGAACTTAAATTACAATTATATAATTTATTAAAAAAACATTCCGATACAGAATCTGATATACAATCCACTGAAGACATTAATGAAATTGAACAAGATGATATTCCAGAAACATCTACATCATGTTCTTTTTTTTATTCTAAATCTGAACAAGAAGAAGTATCTCCAATAAAAAATTGTACCTTCTCAGCTTGTTGCAATAAACCTCCAGAAAAATCACTAATGCCCTTAACAAGAGAAGAAAGACAATTATTAGACTTTGCTGACACAATTACAGATCTAGATCTTAAACGAACATATTTACAAAATCTTTCCACCACAATAACTCAATCTATTAAATCAAATAATGATATATTTTCTAATTATAATTTAAAATCTATTTTAAACAGATTCGACAAAACCAAATCTAGACCTACAACTATTCAAGACTTACAGTATGAAATAAATCAGGGAAAAATAGAAATTAGACATTTAAAAGAACGAACAAGTTAATTCTTTAGAACAACTCCGAACACAAGTGGAAGATTTACAAAGAAAACAAAATTACTTAGCACAACAATTAATTTCTTCAACATCCCTTCCAGAAAACATTCCAAAAGACGACACTACATCTGAACAAATTCAAGACTTAGATGCTCTGCAAATTGCAACACTAATTGATTACCAAAAGTGGCAAATAGATATTAATCTTATTATTAATAAAATATTAACAATAAATACATTTGCCCTAGTGGACATAGGAACAAACATGAATTGTATAGCATAAGGATTAGTTCCAACAAAATATTGTAAAGAGACAACAGAAGAACCATTAACTACTGCAGATGGCACCAAAATGTACATTGATTATAAAATTGAAAAGGTACAAGTATGTAATCAAGGAATTTGTGTTGAAACTCCATTTATTCTTTTAAAAGACTTAACAAAACCAGTTATTTTGGGAACTCCTTTCTTAAGACTTATTACTCCATTTAGTGTACAAAATGATGGTATTCACACAACTTTAGGAGGACAAGAGATAACTTATAAATTTCTCAAACCACCACAACAGAGAGAACTTCATACTTTTGACTTATTAAAAGCTAAATTAATTACCACATTAAATCTTATCTCCAAAAAGGAACAATATCACAAATATTTACATTATGAAATTCAATCCTTAAAAATAGAACAAGCTTTACAAACTTCAGACCTAAAAACAAAAATTGAACAATTTCATTCCCTATTAAAAAATACTGTTTGCTTTGATTTGCCCAATGCTTTTTGGAATAGAAAAAAACATACACTTAGTTTACCTTATGAACCAGATTTTAAAAAATCTCGAATTCCCACAAAGGCTAGACCAATTCAAATGAATCAACAACTTTTAGAATATTGTAAAAATGAAATTCAAGGATTATTAAAGAAGAACTTAATTAGAAAAAGTAAATTTCCATGAAGTTGCTCAGCTTTCTATGTTAACAAACCTGCAAAAATAGAAAGAGGCGCTCCTAGTTTAGTAATTAATTATAAACCATTAAATAAAGTCTTACAATGGATAAGGTATCACATTCCCAATAAACAAGATTTATTAAATCGATTATATAATGCAAAAATCTTCTCCAAATTTGATATGAAATCTGGTTTTTGGCAAATCCAACTCAAAGAAGAAGATAGATATAAAACAGCCTTTAATGTTCCATTTGGTTAATATGAACGGAATGTTATGCCATTTGGATTAAAAAATGCTCCATCAGAATTTCAAAATATTATGAATGACATATTTAATCCATATTTGGCATGGTCTATAGTTTATATAGATGATGTTCTGATATATTCTGAAAATATTGCACAACATTGGAAACATTTATATACATTTTTAAATATCATAAAAAAGAATGGTTTAGTTCTTTTAGAATCTAAAATTAAATTATTTCAAACAAAAATTAGATTTTTAGGACATAATATTCATAATGGAACAATAATCCCAATAGAACGAAGTCTTGAATTTTCAAGCAAATTTCTAGATGAAATTAAGGACAAACAACAATTACAAAGATTTTTGGGAAGCCTAAATTATATTGGCAATTTCTACTAAGATTTACATAAGCTTTGTAAATTATTGTATGACAGACTTAAGAAAAATCCTATAGCATGGTCTCAACACCATACTGACATTGTAAAATTGGTTAAATCAAGAATAACTCATTTACCATTATTACACATTGCTAATCCTCAAGCTTTTAAGATTGTGGAAACAGATGCTTCAGATATAGGATATGGTGGTATTCTTAAGCAAAGATTAGATAAAGAACAATTTGTATGTTTTACATCAGTTATTTGGAATTCTTCTCAAAAGAATTATAGTACTTTTAAAAAAGAAATTTGAAGTATTGTTTTATGTGTTTCCAAATTCCAATCTGACCTTTTAAATCAACCATTTCTTATCTGTGTTGATTGTAAAAGTGCCAAAACCAGTTTTAGAAAAAGATGTCAAAAATATTGCTTCAAAACAGATTTTCGCCATATGGCAAGTCATTTTAAGTGTTTTTTATTTTGAAATTGAGTTCATAAAAGAAGAGAACAATAGTTGATTTCCACTCACGAGAATTCTTGTAGGGCTCTCATGGGTAACAAGCCCAAACCAACCAGCAAAACAGACTATGCAATGCCAAAGAAGGAATCTCCTTCTTCCAAAACATCCAGCTTCAAAGCACAATATGCACAACAACATGGCATTCGGCCAACAAGCATTCGGCTTTCATTATCCCCTTCAGGGAAACAACCTTATTCCATTCCAACAACTCCCAATCCATTTGCACCATTAGATTTCTAGAACTCCCTAGTTCTTCCCTTCCACCATTAAAACCCCAAACTTATTGCCAAAATGGCAACCAAGTCCTTCCTATTCTTCATCTCAAACAGTTTCCAATCCAGCACAATTTGATAAACCAGGGAATATCAACCCTTCTTCATACATTTATAACAAAACCTTATTACCCATTATTACAATTTAACTAGAATTTAAATCAGCCACTGCTTTACAAATCTCTCAACAAATCTTTCTCCTAAAAAGACATTGGCTTTCTCCTCTCGGAGATAAGTCCCAAAATTATTATGAATTTATCCTTGTTGATACCGATTCTGTTGTTATTACCTATGTTCCAAATAAAGAAACTGCAAACAATTCCAAGTGTAGAATCCTTAAGGTCCTCTCCTATTATAATTGGAACCAAACTCTCCATACTCCAAAAAGATTCTCCTAAGAACATTATCCCCAAGCCTATACTTATTTTGATTACATTGATGCTTGGTACAAGACCTTTTCTTTTCAAAATTCCAATAGGAATCATTCTTGGTTCTTCCATTTTTGTCAGAACACCATACCAAAACCAATGGTTTTCCTGGTGTGGTCCAGATAACAGAATGCTTCCTCTTCCTATCTTTGAAGGATTTGAACATTTCTTCAACCATTACTTATTTCCAAGACAAGAACATAGTCCTCCATTACTCATTTTCCTTACTCTTTTCTAGCTCCCATGGATCTCTAAATGGGATTATGTTATTTCTTCCATTGGCAGTTATCCTCCAACTCCACATTTATATCGAAGATTCTCCTTCAAATGGTGGGATAAAGTTGTTGCCCAGAAAGCTTATATTCCTAACATTATTTTATTTCTCCATAAAAATCCGACTGTAAGACCCTAGTTCAAATAGACCCAAGTAGTGAATTTTTAGTCGTCAAGTCCAAACAACAAGCAAAGATAGCATTTGCCAGATCTAAAGCAGAATACAAGCAACACTTACGTGAAGCTCTGTCACAAGTTGATTCAGACGAAGAATATTCAGATGAAGCCACTTCTCATCCATATTATTAAAATGAGGATGATTGCTACGACATGGAATTCTTTTCTCAGATGTAAACCATCTGCCATTTTAACTTCTAATTTGCACAGTACAAGTTTCATGCCAGCCGGCTTCCATGGCTCAAGCACCGACACTCAAATCCCTTAGCTCAAACTTTGGACTCCATTTTCCTCGTGCTTCTACAATCATCTGATAGCATTATTTTGTCAAGCACGCTTTCTACACAAACAAACAACAACAGTGTAGATTCTTGCACCTTAAAAAAAAAAAAAAAAGTTTCAAGCCAAAAGACACTTGTTCAAAGCATACCGACTTTATCTTTTGTCGGCCACATATCTCCTTTCCAGCTCATCCTAATCAGTTCAATTCATTTGGCTCAATAGACAATCAACAGAAAAGGAAGACAAGACATCAGGATCACGGATTTGTTTGAAATCTGCCCAAGCTTAGGTTATAAAGAGGAACCAAACTAGTTGGTTCAGGGACAGATCCTTTGTAATATCTCTATCTTGTAACCCTTCTCCAACCTTATAATCTTCAATCCCTTTCTTACTATAGGCCTTCTATCTCCTTCTCTCTTGCTTTTGTAAGTATTTCTACTTTTGTACTTTAAAGTTTATATAATAAAGCTTGCGTATTATACATGTTTTGTATTTAGTCCTGTAAAATATTGTTAGTATTTTTATTTCTTGTTTTCCTGTTGTCCTAGATTCGCTTATTTTGGTATCAGAGCCAAGTTGATTTACTTTGTTGACAGGTTATTCATTCAGTATTTTTGATTGATCTGGTCTTAGATTGATCTCTCTATTTTTACTGATACTACAGTTTTAGTGTTTTAAGGCAGGATAGCTGTGTGGTCACCATAGCAGTGTAAAAATAGTCAGTCTCTAGGATTTCAGTTTCTTAAATACAAAAATGAATAGATTTTTCCGAAGTAATTCTACTAGGTCTAATGCTTCAACAAGTGAACAAAGTACTAGTAGTTCTGTTTCTGACCTTTCTGTAGATACCACCATAGTTAATAGTAAACAAGAATTATATGAAGATATGGAAAAAGATTTTGACAATTGGGAAATACCAAAAGTAAATCCCACAACAATATATAAAAAAGGAACATTTAATTTTAAAACTGATTATGTAATAAAAACTATTGAACAAACTATTCCATTTTTTTTTTCTAATCATGAAACTATTCCATTATTATCAAAACCCACTATTTTAAAACATTTAACAAAATATTATAAATATATACATTTTGGATGTGTACAAATAGCCCTTAAACCATTAACAAGAGATGGTCTAAAAGTCTCATCATTAATATGTCTAAGAGATGTTAGACATAGACAATTTACAGATTTCATTTTAGGATTAATAGAATCTAGTTTATGCAATGGCTCGATATATTTTGAATGTTATCCCAACTTCATAGTATGGTTACATAATCCGACCATTTTAAAATCTTTAACATTAAACATTAAGACACATGGTTATGATATGGATAAAGGAGTTGCAGCAGTAACTCTAGTATATAGATTATATTATAAGATTATGCCAAGTATAATACCAAGAGCATTAAAAACAAGTCCAAAAGGATATACAACATTAATACAAACACAATCTACTCATTTAAACATTGTAGTACCCTAGAGAATATCTTGGAATGAAATAGTATTACTAGAAGATTGGTCCTTATCAGAAATAGTTCCCCTACAAAACCAAGAAAACAAAAAAATAGAACAAATAACACAACACCCAGACGGTACAGTAGGAATTAGATTTACACCAACTAGACAAGTTACATTAAATATTACGGATTTCACATCAAACAATTCTAATAATTCTAGACCGTATACACCGGCCAGGTCTTCATATTCTGCACCAAAACCAACAGCACCATATGAATCTTAATTCCCTACAAGAACACCTTCAGAAAGATTAACAGGAGTACGAACAAATCTTAATAATATTTCCCAACCATATTATACAGTTGACCCTCCTAGTTCAGAGAATATTGAAAACATGTCACCAACAAGATCAGATATGGAAGAAACAAGATATGATCCACAAATAAACATGTTATCAAAAGAATCAACATTTGAATTAAGTCCAAATTTATTAAATAATTCTGTACAAACCATCCAAGAAGACATTAATAATTATAGACTCCAAAAAAAACTTCCTCCAAAACCTATACATCCAATTGAATTAGAAATATTACAAGACTTAAATATTGAATATTTTAATTATCACAAAATTAATTTAAAATTTCCTTTATGATACCAAATATTTTCTAAAGGAAATTATAAAGTAACCTTCCATTTCCACCAAAAACCATAAGTGTACAAACAAAAGAAACAACCAAATGGAAGATTTCAGGAAAATAAGATAATCTAATATGTACATCCTTCTTTAGAAAACATTTTAGAGAAAATTACAGTCTTACACTCTCAACTTTCTGTGAAAAACACCTTGTATTACCTTATTTTGTTTGCAAACACTTTGATCTCTTGATGCATGTTTGGAAAAATTATAATATACACACTTCAGTCACTAAGCCAAATGATGGAACATGATTTCGCATAACCCATTCATAACATTTTTTTAGGATGAAAATGCTCTAATAATGGGAATAATTTCATTATTTTCGTAAACATTATATTTCTAAAATCGTCATTTTTATGAATAAGTGTAAATGTTAAATATATTTTATAAACATGAAAAAACTCAAAGTATTTGAAAATAAGTTAGAAAGGTGTGGAATGTGTTTCGAAGTCAAAATTGGAAAGGGTTTATTTCCATAACTTTTTTCGCCAATCCATGAAACTACTTCATGGCATCAGACACATTTGACTCGTGGAGGGGGTGTGGATGAGTAATAAAGTAGTAAAAATAATCTTACATAAAAAGTTGAGGGGTAAAAACGTAATTTCCTGTATGACGGTAATGTGGAAAAAAATGTCCAGCCTGCAGCCCTAGGGCGAGGGCGTAGGACCAATGTACTAACCTTAGGGTCGTGGCATAGGACGAATGTACCTCACTCGAAGCGACTGTAAATTCTAAAGACGGTAAAAGGTGAAGGACACAATGGAGACTACAAACATTGCCAGCCTTACGTGCAACCTACAGAGGGGTAGTTTCGTTATTTCAGTGACCATATTGCACTATTGCAGACTGCTTCTAATAACCAGTACCCCCTACCAGTAAAAGTGCCAAACAAACTTTTCCATATTCCAAAAACAACCCCACCCACATACTAAGAGGTCGAAATTATCCGGACTCCACGCCCACCTCTCAATTCCAGTTCATTAACCCAAATTTGGATTCCGGAACTGTATGTTGGTAAAAACACAGCGTACTCGAAAAGCGAGAGACGAACTCAGTCTCACACACACTCCCGTGTTGCAGAAGTTTCTCTTCCCAAATCTCTCTCCTCAAAAAAAAAAGTTTGAAACTCAGTTTCTCACACTTCAAACTCAGTCCCAATTCCTCCCAATCGTCGCTTTCCATCTCTTGTACCATCGCTTTACCAGGTGCTGAGTCGAATCAGCAGTCGCTCATACAGTCCTATGGTGAGTCCAAACTCAAAGTATTTCATTTCTCTCTCTCTCTCTCTCTCTCTCTCTCGCTCTATATATATATATATATATATATATATATATATAGTATATACAATATACATATTCAGGAGTTGATGCATAGAAACTGAACTATTCAGAATGATTTGGTTTGGTTTTAGGTGTCAATTTTGTGAATCAGAAATTAGGGCTTTTGGTGTGTTGTATATGTAAATTGTAATGCATCTGTGTAGTTTTCTTTTTGAGAACCAAAAAAATGTAATTTTTTTAATTTTTTGTTTCGTTTTGTTTTGTTTTATTTTTATTTTTTTTTTCAATTTGTGTGCTTTTCAGTTTGTGTATTTGAGTTGCATGTGGTGGATTTTCCATGGAAACAGTGGTTGGAGTTGAGGGAAATGATGAAGCCAAGCTCGATGAAAGCGGTGTTGACAAAACTAGCTCCGCTTCGCCTTCCCCCTCGCCCAGGCAGATTGCCGACCCGGTTGTATACAAGCTCGTTCGGGTATATTGTATACACACAGATATTATAAATTCATGCTAATTGTTGTTTTTTATGTTAGTACTTGGAGATAAAGTTGGGAATCTTTTGGATGAAAATGTTGGGCTAGGGGGTTTATCAGATATAGAAATGTAATAGATAACTGAAGAACATGAAAATTAGTGTATCTATTAAAGAAAATTGAAATATTCTGGACAAATATAATAATTTGGGGTGCACCGGATATGAAAACATATTTTAATACTAGGCTTATAAAAGATTTTGGAAGAAAGTGTTCCGTCATTTTTGAGGTCATCTTGTTCCTCATGTCTATAGGTGGTTGGTCGGTTCTATGAAGTTTATCCTCAACCCTATACCACCATAAGTGTGCTTGTTTTTGCCAATCAAGAAACCCCTTTGGATTCACCCTCCTGTAAAAGTCATTAATTTCAACTTGAAAACGTGTTCCTTTTTGTCACATCATAGGCTATTTTTCAATTTTTGAGTCTTCTAAATCCGTACCTCTTTAAACCTCTTCTACCATGACTTTTGGTTGATTTCAAATGGTGAAATTACTTTGTTCTTCATGTAGACGTTTGTTTCGACTCTTTTATAAAAGTCATTCTCTCATCAAGTTGACTGTTAATTTTATCAATTGCTTCATTATCTGATTGGAATCTCCTCCAATTGCACTGCTTCTTGGTTATTGAAATTATCTTTGGAACTCGTGGTTGCATAAGCCATCCTACTCATTCGTTACATGAACTCTTAAGCCAAGAACTTTTTCTGTGGTACCAAAATTGATGTTTGATCATCGATAGTGATTAAATTAGGGCCCATTTGGATAAGATTCTACTTCCTATTTTTTACTTTTAAAAATTTTAAAAAAAATGAAAGTTTTGAGTATAAAAAATTTGGGAAGTTACTTTTAAAAGTTAAGGTAGTAACTATCAAAAGTAACTATCAAAATTTTAAAAGTAACTATCAAAATTTTGGACTATAAAAAACTATAAAAAATTATAAAAACCTTTCATTTTTTTTACTTTTAAAAGTAAAAAACAGGAAGTAGAAGCTTATCCAAATGGACCCTCAGAGAATAAGGTCGCTTACAATTAAGTATAGGTCGACTTGCAACTTGTCTTTTTTAGGGTTTGTGAAAGGTATGGTGGTGGTAAGGTTTGTGGATGGAAAAAGGTTTAAATTGTTGATGTTGTAAGGAATAATGTGGTAAGAAATCAAAAGAAGAAGCTTGTATGGCTTTTGGAAGGGTAAGACATTTTAGGTTTTTCAAGGTTAGATTGTATAGGAAGGTAGAGATAGGGTTTATGATGAAAAGTATGTATTTTGGGGGTTAAAATTTAGGCTAAAGAAGTGGCTGATTATTGATAAATAGTGTGTACAGCAGTATTGTAAATTAATACAAAAATGATAGAGGAGATGAAAAGCGAGAATATAGACCTTAGAGTTTTACTAAGGATATCTTGGAGTATCACCTAGAAGATAATTAATGGAACCGTTCCCATTTTAATTGAATGCAAACATTGCAAAATTCCACTCAATTGTACTCCCCCCGTTCCCATTTTATTGGCCTCTTTTCCTTTTTGGGATGCTCCAAAATTTTAGTTCTGTTCAAAAAGTCAATGAAGATTTTTGATTTCATAAAATACCCTCCCCATGGGTATTTTATCTTTTTTCAATATTTGTACACTCGAGGGTAAAACTAGAAGATTGAAACACATATTGATGTGAAAGCATTTAATAGGCTTTCCTAAAAAAACATTATTTTTTCAAAAGTGACAGTCAATTAGGAATGGAGGGAGTATATAATGGTGTATACAAGGCTTTCTTTAATTGACGTAGTGAAAACTGAGAAAAATATGACTAACGTCTATCCATATACTTGTTAACTAGGATCCACCAGGTTGTGAAGAACTCACAAGAAAAATAAACACAAATTTTCTTGATAGAACTAAGTTTGCTTTGCGGCTTACAACCTTATTTTCAGGGGACTAACCCTAATTCTGGTAGAACAATAAATAAGTAGGGGAAAAAAAAAAGAAGGCAAAATCTCGATTTTACACTTTAGGGCCTACTTATAAGCTCCATAAAAACCACAATAACACTTAGAAACCTTCTTAAATTGACCTTAACCCTAACTAATATAGTATCCTATAAGGACTCAAATTTGACTAAATAAACCTTCAAAACTACTCAAAATAAGACAACACTAAACTAAACCAAAACGAGAATTATAAAAACTATAATAAAAATCATATAACGGTCTTGATTTGCAGTGTTCCTTGTTGTACATCAGACCCCTCTTCGTTTGAGCTTTAAATATTACTTTCCAATTAAAAAATATATTTTGAATACTTTAGTTGCATCAAGATTTTTCAAATTTGTTCTCCACGAATAAAGTAACCCATAATTTTCATCTGTCTATATTCAATTTGTTGACAAGATCCACCAAATAAGGATAAAAAATTAAGTTCAGATCGTCAACCCCAATGAAATCAAGACTTTGCACCTCAATTAACAACTTAATTGGTGAAGCAACAAGATTTTGTGATTCTAGCTCATTTTGAAGTTTGACAAGTTTCTCCTTTGGCAAATCCTTACTTTTGATAACAATATTAACAACTTGCTTAATAACGTCTTGCTTTGAATCTTGAATTTCTTCATAATCTTTGTGTGGAAGTTTGTCTTCAATATCCAAATCATCAACTTCTACTAAAGGAATATAGGATCATCATATTCACAAAAATTATCCACACAACCATTATCTTGATGCAAAACTTCTTCTTCCACAACATTAATTTTGTAAAAAATTATTGGTTTAATATTCTTTTTAACTTCAAAATATTCAACATTCACATTAATTTTTATGAAATTTCTTGGCATAATCCCACATACAATAACTACTTGGTCTATAATCTTGGTGTCCATATGAAAATAAATTATTCTGGGGAAAAAAACTGAGATATCATCATCCTTTTTATCCTTGGCCATAAACGAATACGATATTTAGCTTGTTGTTGCTTGTTCTTCTTCAATTGATCCCACCAGATTGCAGCTCCACCTTTCAACTTGAATACCACCATTTTCACTATTCTCTTCTCGTAAACATGCATCATGTCAAGTAATTGTTCCACTTTGATACTAAACCGAAGAAATCTATGATATGCAAGTTTAAAGTTTTCATTTAAGTTTGAATATCTACCTTCAACCAGCAACTGTCAAAACTCTTGCTATTGTCTTGCCGACCACTATGCACCGTACCCCTCATATCTTTCATATTCAGATTCATCCTCACTATGAGGTTGATTCCAAGGAAGCTTAAACCATGTAAATTTAATTGTAGCCCAACAAACATACTCTTCTCCATGTGGCACCTATAGTGGGGCAACTGTTTTATCGGTGGGGACCACATAACCTTTTTGAATTTTCTACTTTTCATCAGAATGGGGATCCTTTCGGTTGCTTGAGTATTTTTATGCAAGTATTATCTGATCTGGGAGAAGTATTCAATGTATATTTGTTAGCAGAAACTTTTCTTTCCTTTCAATCATTTCCTCATTCTTTGCCTTGTACTTTGTGCACTTTGTCTTCTTCTTGTTTGTTTACTTGTATGCATAAAGATGGGATTGGGGCAAGGTCGTTTGGATAGTCTTAAGGCTCACCTAAATATCTTATGTTGCATGGGTTGATATTTAGTCATGGCAATTCTTCCTTTAACTGAATGACAGTGAAGAGGATAGTTCTTCTTTTTTTTTTTGTACTTAGTGATGAAGCAGATACACAAAGAATTTTAGGATTTCAACTCATCACGAGTAAGTTTGATGTCAAAGATTTAGATTTCTGGGTAAATTTTTAATGTTGAAGATGTAAATTTGTGGGTAGTTTCTTCAATTCAACTCAACGAAGTATAATACTGACTACATGGATTGGTTAAATGAATCCTATTATGCTATTTTATTCTATAAAAGGTCGTATGTTCTGTTAAATCTTAGCACACATCTTTTCTCACTGCCTCTTAACAACATCATTTTGGCCCTTTCTCATGTTCTTTTGAGACCTTAGACTTGAATCAATTCACTCTTTTGTACAATTGCATTCCTAGGTCTTCATTGCACATGACCAAACCATCTTAGATGAGTTTCCTTCATCTTTTCCTCAATTGGTATTATTCCTATTGATGTAGGACAAAAAACCAAAGGTTGATGAAATTACAAAGGTGAGAAAATGGCTCTGATACCAAACTGATGTAGGATGAGAACCAAAGGATGACGAGTGCTAGGCTTTGTAGATGGTTTTGGGTATGAATAGGCTAAATCTTGTGGTAGAAGGGTTGCTAGAAATGCAAGAAACAGTTGCTAGAAATTCTGGATAGCAACTATTTTTTAGTCTAATATCAGCTTCTGGAGGGATTGGAGTGGTAGCATAAAGGTCTAAAGGTGGGAGATCGGTTGGGTTTATAGAGAAATAGGGTCAAGGGTTTAAAACGGTTTGGAGATGGAGGATTTTGGTGAATTTAAAGCTCAAGTAGAAGAAGACATAGAAGATAGTCTAGGAATTACTCCCGGAAGTTCTTAGGCATCACACCATGGGTTAGAGAAGGCCTCACTCACTTAGAACCTGTAAATCACTCACAAAGTAGAAAATTATGTAATACTTCATCCATTCATTAATTCATTATTCTGCCATTACATGACTTTATATAGGTCCCTAAAAGCAAATAAGCTTCCAACACAAGCCAACTTGGAGAGCACGTAAGCTTCCAAGACAAGCTAGTGAACTTGGACCAAGTGGTCTTGGCTAAACCCAAAACTGACCCACCAAAACTGACCCAAATTAATAGAAAGTCCAAAAATAAAGGACACACATGGCCTAGCCCAAAACATAAAATTACCAAAATACCCTTGGCAGCCTAAAACTTTAAGGAATTTAGGGGCCATTTGGCAAACCAATAATTGGGTGCAACCTCGTTTTTAATAACCTAAATAGACAAAATAAAGTTTAGCTTGAATTAGTTTCATTTTTTGTATAGGTTGTCTAAAATTAGGTTCTAACCTGGTTCAAATTTTTTATTTATTTATTGTTTGGTTCACATTATCTTTTAATTGCATGGAAATGATTACAGTGGTGGTTTTTGATTTTCAAGAATTTATGAAATCCATTTTATATCATAGATTCAGAGGCAATAATTTTCTAGGAAAACACATATACGAATGAATATATATATGTAATATTTGTTTTCAAAATGTGATGAGATAGTGGAAAGTGGGAGCTAAATTTCAGCCCCTTAACAGATAAGGGGCCTAAGATTTTTTTTTGGAGTTCAAAAAACCAATTTGTGGAAACCATGTATTTTCTGGAACAGGAGGAAACCGGACAAGGCTGAAAATTCAGTAAAAGTAAAACCTGTTATGTGTTTATAATATTCTTACCAAACTATGAAAGACAAAAACCCGGCTCCATTGTATGTGGCTAACCGGTTTTTGGGTTCTTCCAAACAGCCCCTTAAATAAGAGTAAACTAGTAGATACGGTCTTAAAGAAAATATAAAGTAAGACTTGAATTGAAAAAACTAAAGGCAATTGATTAAGGTTCTGAGTAGTCCCAGTCGTGAAATTGAACCCATTTTTGAAGGCTTTCCAAGCCTGCATCACCTACATACTCATGAATGCACTCATCTATTATTTGATCTACATTTCTGGGTAGTTATTCTTTTAAAATTTGTACCTTTATCTCATTTACCATCTTAATTCTTAACATACTTTATATAGTCGGGAATACTAAAATCATGATGTTTTATCTGCTGTCCAGGTTCAAGGCGATGGGAGATTAGTGCCTGCAACAGATGAGGAAGTTATGGAGGTTGAGGACTTGCTCGAAGGTGACAAGAGTGAAATTCGTATTGTTGCAGACGATAGGCAGACTGTAGGATGCACTTCCAATGATGGGTCTTCCTCCAAGAATCCCCTGTTAGATGGCTCAGAAGGTCTATAATTTGTATTTATTTATTTATATTTTTGCTTCTTGGCCCAGGTTATTTGTCTCATCATCATCATTATCATGAAGCATTTTTACTGATTTAGAAAAGATGAAATATAAGTTTGTGTATATTCTGCTGAAACGTGGGGAAGGATTACCGTGTCTATTGATTGGAGGTTTCAGTTGACCTAGTGTGATTCTTTCGGGATTTATTTTTACCTGTTCACAAATCCCCAAGTTTTCTTTATGAACGTCTTAACATTTTTAAATGCTTGAGTCATGAAAAGGCATATTCCAATCTCCATTTTCCTTTGGGTTTGGAATATCCATTATTATCTTAGCTGTGTACAACGTAGGGTATACGACTAGTTTCTGATACATATATCTTGTATATTCTCTTTTGTTGATCTTTTCTGTATTGTTTTAATATTTATTATGTATTGGGAAAGGGTAATTGGTTGATTGGTTCTTCTAGCTGTTGTGTATTTGAATAGTTTCTTGGTATGGCTTTCTCTAACTTACTGGCAATCCAGTGTCCCTGATCTTGCCATGTCAACATCTAGGCTTTTCAGATTTTTCTGTATGACATATGCTGTTTTATGTCTTACGTTGTATATTTCATATAAATATCTATATCTGATGAGCAATGTATGCCAGGTTTGTTACAATCAGAGAATGCAGTAGTTGATGGGGAAAAATTAAATGCTCGGCTTGAGGTAATGGTTAGCCTTCGTACAATGTAGATCCCTTTCAAAATTTAATGGATTAGTGCTGTACTTCAGTAGTATAACTTGACGTGGATCTAAGTATCTTCTAAAAAATAAGGTCAGAATGTTCAGGTACTGTTTGGCCTTGTAATGAGTATCAAGAATTGAATTCCATAAAGGGTTTTCCATAAATTAGTTTCTGAATTATAGTTGAGTAGACATTATTTGTTATCATATCACTGAGCGTGGTGCAAATAGTATTTAATACATTGGATAAGCAACAATATTTGAGCAACAGTGACAGTTTTATAATGATATTGAAACCTTAGTAGATTGCTGTGTTTAGATAAGCAGAGATAACAGTGCATTCTTCTCTGTCCTACCTCAGTACCAAGAAATAGAAAAGAACTCGGGGGTATGAAATACCTGCCCCTGTACACCAGGTATATTGTTATTTTGTATTACATTTAAACTAAAACCCTGATGGTGAACTTTTTAACTTGAAATTTGTTACTCTGTTGTATAGTTTGTGCTAGACTTCTTCTCTATTTAGTTTATGGGTTGCATGTTTCTTGTATCGATGGCAATCCCCAAATTTTTTTTTTTTCTCTCCCGTTGTTTCTGTTCGTGCATCTGCAAATATGCGTTTCATTTCGGCTTACTTAGCTATTAATTGTCTTGGATCCTTTTCGGCCTTTTAACTTTGTGTAGTACATCGAGGAGATGTTGCAAAAGGTTAAACAGGAAGAGAGGCTCCGCTTAGCATGTGGATCTCCTGATCATTCTTCTGCTTATATGATTGTAGACTGGCAGTGTTCTGATCAGCATGATAAATTGCATGCTTTTGATAAGAAGCTCCAATCTAAAATTCCCTTGCAGGAAACTGTTCCTTCATCAACGCCGGGTTTGATCGATGGCCATATCAATCAATCTGGGAGTGTTGGGGAATGCTCAAAACCTTTGGATGGACCTGTTGAAAGCGTATCATCAGCTTCTGCTGTTTGTACTAGTTCAAAGCCTGATTTTTCTAAGTTAAAGGGGGAGATATGCTTGGACAACTTATCAATTAGAGAACTTCATGAAACTTTTAAAGCGACGTTTGGGCGAGATACTACTGTCAAGGACAAGCAGTGGCTTAAGAGGAGGATTGCTATGGGATTGACCAATTCTTGTGATGTTTCAACCTCGTCTTTTATCTTTAGAAATAACAAATTGGTGAAGAAAGGTGAAGAAGAAAGCTGTAAGAGTGTGGATGGTACTTTTGCCAAGGATTCGGTAGTTGGAGCAGTAAATGATAGCTGCAGAGATTCACCAGTCAGCCACAATAGTGAAATGGAAGATCGTCAAATTGTTTCTGGCAAGAGATTGGAAAATCCTAGTATGGAATATGATTGTGGAAGTGATGATCTTCTCACTGAACAGAGAGCTGCTAAAAGAGTTCGGAAGCCCACAAGGCGATATATTGAAGAACTTTCAGAAGTAGAATCCAGAGAGTATAGTGGAAGATTACTATCTTCAGCTAAAAATTATGGACAGGATCAGACTTCTCCCAAATCTCGTGTTATGCCTGTTAGAAATGTCTCCTCTGATGGGAGAGCTGTTGTCACCCGACTGGATTCTCTTGGAGGATCTGGGGTCCAGGTTCCTTATGTTTCTCGTGTACGAAGAAGCCGTCCAAGGAAAAATGTTATGTCTCTTATGGTATGTGAAACCATTATCTAGCTGACTATCTGAGCAATATAGATTTGGTTTGGTTTATCTTGATTTTCAGATTATTTTCTGCTTCTGAAGCTTGGAATGTTTTCTTCAAGCGAAGTTATTGTTGTTGGTATTTTTGTCAAAATTAATTTCTTGTAGCTGTCAATAAACCAGATGTTGCATTTATAATTATGTGTAGTTATTTATTCAGTTATTCCTTGAAGTTTAACCTCTCATTTTGTTATTTTACTTTATTATACTGCTGATTTATGATAAAAAGGAGAATTGGTTCATATGGCATTAATATTGTTGTTTGTTTTGCAATTGATAGAAATTCCATCCTAGTGGCACGGGCATGGCAGCTAAACTGGTAAAGAAGGCCCTTGGTGTGCGTAATTCTCAACGAGATAATGAAAGTGGGGGTGAAGTCTTGATAGCCAGATCTGCTTCTCAACATTTTCAGCAGCCGGTAAGACACTGTATCTATCATGTAGTAACTTGATCATTTTCTTCATTGATTTGATTAGATAACTCTTACTTTAGTTATCGATGGAGTTCTTGACATTTTTATTTGGAGGTAATGCAATGCTGTGTTTCACCTAGTTGAATCTACATTGGCTACATTGTGGATGTCCCATTCTGAGTGCATAGTCTAGTTCCCTCCCTAGTCCCTGTATATATTAGGTTGGGTGTGACAATCTATTTTGCTTGTTCTTGTCTGGTCTGTCATTCATTGCCTCTCATTTATCTGGAGAAGAGCTATGCAGCACACATGTTTTGTTGGTGTGTCTGTTGATAGAAACCAATCCCAGAATGCATAATGTGGGGATGTAGTAGTCTTCATAGGTGATGCAATAAGGAGAAAAGTGGCTGACATGATTTGTTCACATTTTGTAAAGACCTAGTCAACAAGGAGTCCTGCTATTTCTTCAAGATTTTAAGAGGTAAAGCAGCCAGATGAAAAGGACATGGATGCAGGCTCTGAGGAAAAAAATAAAAATTGGGCTTTGGTTGATATAGTATTTGAGGTTTCCCATCTCTCATGAGAAATATAATGATATATCTATTAATTGATGGCAATGTATCCCTAGTCCCTATTGCTGATAGGAATTTTTGTTTTCTTTCCTTTTAATACAAAAATATTATATATATATATAATGTATAAATTTATTTATTTTCCCCTCTTCTTCCCAGCTTACTGCTGCGCCAGGGAAAGATGCTTTGTCAGGAACAGGTATGGTTGAGCTGGAACAAAAAGTGGAGCTGAAACACACAGATTCATCTGGGGATACTTCAGACGATAACATAGTAACTGTGCCCACAGCAAAAGGTGGAATGAGAAGGAAACATCATCGAGCTTGGACTCTTGGTGAGGTTATGAAGCTAGTTGATGGAGTATCTATGTATGGAGCTGGGAGGTGGTCTGAGATCAAACGGCTTGCCTTTGCGTCCATTTCATATCGTACCTCAGTTGATCTCAAGGTATGGACTCTACAATTTTGTTTGTAAATATTTTATTCCAAACCAATGCATGCTCATGTTGAATTGTAATCATGCATCACTCTCACAGATTGATAAATGTTAAATATTGGACTAGGTTTTGACCATCACTAAGATTTTTGGGCTGAGAACAGGTTTTATTTTGTAGGACAAATGGAGGAACCTGCTGAGAGCTAGCTTTGCACAGACACCTCCAGAAAAAGGGGTAAGCATAATCTTATGTGCGTGTGTGTGTTTGTGTGTTTGTCTTAGAAAGAACAATGACATTGCCCTTCCCTTGTTGGCAGTCTTATGGACAAAATAGCAGCCATAGATAAGCATTACGGTCAACAGAGTTTGATATTTTGTTTGGATTCATGTTGCTTTGGTGATATGATCTGGGAAAAAAGATCCCATGTGCGCAGTGCGCTCTTGTGTGTACACTTTTAGTACTTGTTCCTTGGATATTTTGATGATGGAAGATGAGTTTGGTTGCATAAGAAGTATATGGAAGGAAACATGGTGTATGGGCCCTCATGTCCATGTTTTTAATTGTCTGTGTGTAATAATGACATAGCCCATGTCTTGGTCTCTTGGTGGTTGACTTGTGGATTAGAAATGAGCCATAAGTGAACGTTGCAAGTGATGGAGAATTTTACTTTTGATGTATCCACATCTCTATGGTCATTTGATTGAAATAAGATTCGTGTATTACCGTATGTCATGTTCAATTTTTTTCTGAATATATGTTGGTTGATCCTGTTGAATGTGTTGTCATTGTTCATGTAGGGTGCAATTGTGTGACTTGAAATCCTTTTTCTGTGTGTGTGTGTGTGTGTGTGTGTGTGTGTGTGAGAGAGAGAGAGAGAGAGAGAGAGAGAGAGAGAGAGAGAGAGTTGCAAGGGCAGGGTTTTTACACCTTAACAGCTTCTTTCTATTTTATGGTTAACTTTTTGATCGGAGCATTATGCACTAGTAAGTCTACTACAGTGTTATATCTCTTGGTTTATATAATAAGTTTGTATTAGATGAACTTTTACTATCTGAGCAATTGCAATTTGCATCTAATATATTTTCATCCACCCACCCCACATGGTAGAATGCACTTGAGGACTAATCTCATTTTGTGCATTTCTTATTTCTACTGACGGGACTGTTTTCTGAAAATTTCAGATTATTTGTCTAGAATTTCTTTTGATGAGGAAAAATAAAGGACTGATAAAATGCAACTGAGAACTAAACTCTTTTTGTGCACTGCAAGTTCTCCTGATGTGGCTATTTTCTGAAGTTTTCAGAATATTTGTTATGAATTCCTCTGTGTAAGGATAAATAAGAGATCAATGTAGCAGGAATTTAGAAATATAACCAGTTATGTCTCACTTGAATTTCTGTAAATCCTTGTGCTTTTTACTTGTGTTCCCATGGCTATTTAATTTATAATGGTGTCTCTGGTCAATTATGTAGATGAATTCTCGGAAACATGCTTCAATGCCCATCCCTGCATCGATTTTGCTACGAGTGAGAGAGCTTGCTAAGATGCATGCGCAGGTTCCACCAAATCTTAGCTCAAGCAAGCTGGCTAGCTGTGGTGGGAGAAGTGTATATGAGACAAGATCAGGGTACTTGTAACACTGTAGATAATACATTTTAGCTGTCTAAAATAAAGCTACTAATCTGTACACTGTTTTTGCAACCGGGTTTTTTTTTTTTTTTTTGTCCCTTTCATGGATGGCAGATTGTAGGCATTTAACCATCGACTTCATTGAACAATTTCCCTACTGACATTTTCTTGGTTTCACTACTGACATTACCTTTCAATATAATTTAAAGCGGTCTGGAATTACGAGTTTATGGACTAGGCCTTTGTCAATTGCTGAAATAACTCAGCAGCAGCAGTTTATCATTGCCAGAGAAAACCTAATGGTGTAGAATGTGACTTTTACAAAATATATACATGATGCCAAGGAGTGCCTTTTAGTCGCAAGTCTTTAATTTTCCTGGCAAGCTTGGGAGGATTGGCAGAATGTTGCATGGCTCGTTTACTTAATTATTAGTGTTCTAATCTTCGTTAGTGCTCTTTTTCAAATGTGCAGCTAAAATATTATGGGTCATAATGTTCTGGGATGAAATTAGCTTTTATTTACTGATAATCAAGGCATTGTTAGAATTCGGCTTCATGCTCAATCAGTATATTGGAGAGGTTAATGTATATGACCTAGTTGACATAATACTTTTGTATTTTTATATTAATTTGCATATTCCAACTTCTAATTTCTCTGATGAAAGATAAAGTTAGGTGATCCATGGGCTATGGTGGTCCACTTTAAGAACAAGGCCAGTGGGAGTGACGATCTCCAGTCAACAATCAAGGAAAATTGCAAGAAAATTCACAAGAAAGAGAGAAATTGAGAGAAAAGGGAAGAAAATCTGTTGAGTCTTATTTAGGAGAGAAAATTGAGCCCTAAGCTCTACAAATTCTGTTTGTAATTGAATATATCGAAAACTACTTTCTAACATAGTCTTATCAGCTTATTTATAACAACAAAAGGCTGCAATTGACAAATACACACCTAATAACATGCTACAAATAGATATACTGAAGGGTAATGCTGGAAAAATAGGGCTACTGGTTCTTTTCAAGTGCTGGAGAGACTGAACTGTCCCTTCTTAACAAGCTTCTAGAACAAATAATCCACATTACGACTCCCCCTCTGAAAAAAAGCTTGCCCTCAAGATTCAGCTGCAAAATAGGACCTCAAGTGCGGTACATTAAACACGTTGGAGATAAGCATTGTCATCAATCTTGCGTAAAATCTTGTAAGGACCCACTTTCCGATCATTCAACTTCATATAAGTCCCAATTGGATGTCGTTCCTTACTTAAAATCACCTATACAAGATCGGCGGCCTTGAAAAGAAGTTTTTTTTTTTTTTTTTTTTATGAACATTGGCAGCTGTCTTATAGTTGGCATTAAACTCCTCTATTTTGGCTTGAATTTGAACGTGAATTTCCTTCATAAAAGCTACCTTATCCTCTGCCATAACATTAGTTTTCTTGGAAAGTGGTAGAGGAGCCAAATCAAGGACACTATAAGGCTTGGAACCATAAACAACCTCAAAAGGAGAAGTATGAATAGTCCTATTGAGAGAAGAATTGAAAGCAAATTCAACCAATGGAAGAATGTGTTCCCATCATTTAGGATTTTCACCAACCAAACACCTTAACAAATTTCCAAGGCTTTTATTAACAACTTCAGTTTGTCCATCAGTTTAGGGATGAAATGAAGTACTAAAGCTCAACTCGGTTCCCACAAGTCGCCACAAAGTTCTCCAAAAATAAGCAAGAAACTTAGCATCTTTGTCGGACACAATAGAAGTAGGTATCCCATGCAACTCATAGACTTCTCTAAAGAAAAGATTAGCAACATGAGATGCATCCGTTGCCTTTCGACATGGAATAAAATGTGCCATCTTGGAGAATCGATCAACAACCGCCATAATCGAATCATTCTTCTTTTGGGTTGGTGGAAGACCAAGCACAAAATCCATACTAATGCATTTCTAAGGGCTGATAGGTACAAGAAGTGGCAAATACAGCCCTACATTAGTGACTGTCCCTTTACTTTTTTGGCAAACATGACACCTTTGAACATGCCTAATAACATCTCTGATTATTCCCCGCCAAAAGTAGTATTGTTGAAGCAATTCTAGAGTCTTTTTCTCACCAAAATGACCCAAATTATGTTGTTCAATAAGCAACTTCTCTCTTAGAGAACAGTGAAGCACACATAACCTCAATCTTTTGAAGAGAAATTCATCTTGTAAAAAAAACTCAGTCTTGGTAGCCTGCTGTCCACTTTGTAAAGCATGGAGAATCTTCCCAAAATAAGGATCTTCATCATAATGCACTTTGAATTCATCAAAACCAGCCACCCTATTTTGCATCTCAAGCAAGAGATGAACCCTTCTACTCAAACCCATCGGCTACTTTATTAAGAACACCGGATTTATGTCTCAAAGAGAAATCAAATTGTTGGAGATAGCTCACCACTTGGCATGCTTCTTATTAAGATGTTGTTGATTATTGACGTGCTTAAGAGTTTTATGGTCGGTGTTGAAAATAAACTCTTTGTAGGCCAAATAATAACTCCAATGCTTAATAGCTTGAACAATGGCATAGAACTCTAAGTCATAAGTAGAATACTTGAGTGTAGCACCATTCAAGTTCTCACTAGAGAAAGAAATTGGTTGTCCTTCTTGAATAAGGACTCCTCTAATTCCCACACCCGATGCATTACAATCAAGCTTAAACACCTTGTCAAAATTAGGAAATGGTAGAATAGGAGCTTCCATAAACTTCTTCTTCAAGAGTTGGAAACTCTCTTGGGCTGCCAAAGTCCATTCAAAGACTATTTTCTTGAGACAATCGGTGAGAGAAGCAACTAAGGTACTGAAATTTTTGATAAACCTTTTTATAGAAAGTAGCAAGACCATAAAAACTCCTCACTTCATGCATACTAGAAGGTGTAGGCCAATCCACAATTGCTTGGACTTTACTTTCATCCATAAGTACTCCATTTGAGGATACAACATACCCTAAAAACACTACTTGTCAACCCCAAAAGTACATTTCTTTAAGTTTTCATAGAACTTTTCTCTTCTCAAAATGTCAAATGCTTGGTGGAGGTGTTTCAGATGATCTCCAAAACAACAGCTATAAACCAAGATATCATCAAAATAAACCACTACACACACTCCCAAAAGTGGTTGTAACATTTAGGTTATAACTTGTATGAAGGTACTAGGAGCATTAGTGAGCCCAAATGGCATGACAAGCCATTCAAAGAGCCCATTGTGTGTTTTGAAAGCGGTTTTCCATTCATCTCCGAGACAGATACGAATTTGGTGATAGCCACTTCTAAGATTAATCTTAGAAAACACCTTTGCACCGGCTAAACAATCCAACATATCATCCAATCTTGGAATTGGAAAGCGGTACTTAATGGTAATCTTATTAATATCTCTACTATCCATACACATCCTCCAAGAACCATCCTTCTTTGGAGTCAAAGAGCGGGAACGGCACATGGACTAATACTAGCCCAAATATAGCCTTTATTAAGCAGCTCCTCAATCTGTTTTTGTAGTTCTTCTTTTTCTTTTGGTGTCATCCTATAGGCTGCCTTGTTTAGAAGTGCTGAACTGGGCACTAAGTCAATATAATGTTGGATATCTTGCATTGGAGGCAACTTTTGAGGAAACACATCAGAATATTGCTCCATTAACTCTTCAACAGCATTAGAATCAACATTTTCAGCAACCTTTCTTGTGGAATTAAAGCAAACACATAGCCACTTTCTAAGCTTTCTTGAATAAAACTTTTGGAGGTAAGTAAAGAAGTTGTTTGAGGCTTGGAATGCACTTTTTCCTTCATTGGCAGCGGCTTATATTGTTGATCTCCCTTGCATAAAATGTATGTATTCCTCTTCCTATCATGGATAGTTTGTCTATCACATTGCCAAGGTCTCCTAAGAAGAATATGACAAGCATTCATGGGTACTACATCACACCACACTCTATCAAAATACTTCTTTTGAATGGAAAAAGAAACCAAACAACGCTTTGTTGCCTTCACTTCATTTCCCATCTTGAACCAAGAGAGCTTATAAGGATTAGCATGCTCTTGAGTTAGAAGCTTCAATTTGTCCACCACCTCTTGTGAAACAAAATTCTCATAACTTCCCCCATCAATGATTATATCACAAACCCTTCCATCAACACTACAAGTAGTGTAAAAAATATTGGTTCTCAACTAATCTTCCTTAGATTCTTGCTTTATCACTAACAAAGTCTACTTTAACATAAGTGCCATGAATTCTTCCTCATCACAATCTCCACCAATCTCCTCATGTAAGGGTTGGTCATAAGTTGGTGGCATATCAAAACACATATTTTCATTAAGTTCTTCCATCAAAAGTGCTCTATTACACTCCCCATGGTCTTTCTACAATTCAAAGACTCGTGATCGGGTTCTCCACACTTGAAGCACTTAAATTTTTCACTTTGGAACTGATTTCCAGCCCCTTGATGACTTGTATTAGGCTGATTTTGAGTTGAAACAGTAGCTTTAGCAACCTTGGAAGGCTGTACATCACCTCATTGACTTCTCTTTCCAACTTGAGATGAATTACCACCTCTATGGTAGCTTTGGTAAGGCTATCCTTGAAGACCTTTGAAATTGCTGATCAGATCTAGAAACACTTTGGTTTTGTTGTTTCTCCACCAACAAAGCTCGGTTATAGGCTTTTGAAACGGTCTATAAATGATGCAATACAATGATGTCTTGGATAGAAGTCTTAAGACCACTTAGGTACCTTGCCACCATTTGTTCTTTACTTTCATTCAAATCAACCTTTGCTACTAATTGATAGAAAGCGTCAGTGTAATCATCAATACTTCCTTTTGGCTTAAGATTGTGCAAATTTTTATAAAGAGTTTGCATATAATTGAAGGGAATGTAGTGATGCTTAAGTTTCCTTTTCATCTTGTTCCACTCTTTAGTCTTGCCCTTTCTACATTGTTAATGATGCATTTGTAGTTGTTTCCACTAAGAAGAAGCACTTCCTTGGAGGCGAATTGAAACCAACTTCACTTTCCTTTCATCCGACACTTCATAATAGTAAAAAATTCTTTCAATAGTATTGAGCCAATCAATAAATTCTTCTAAATTAAGGCTTCCTCTAAACTCTGGAATGTCAATTTTCAGATTATACTCCAACTTAGAGTCTTGCTTTGCCACAAAAGGTCTTTTTCTTTAGTGAACCCCAAAGAAATTATCAAAAGAAGTATCGGTGTCCTCATAATTTACCTCACTAGGAGGTTGGAGTCGATGAACCATCTCCGTCAAGACCTTGATTTGCCTCCTCAATTCTCTAATCTCATCTCTTTGTTGCTGGTTTTATGGTGGATCATCTCGTCTGCTCACTGGTTGATGATTTTCAACCCCCAACTCCATGTTCATAGCATTTCCTCTGCCCTTACCTCTTCTTCCACGACCACGTTGTGCTACAACAACAATAAAGGCTATCACAAAGTCTAAAATAAAGCAATTACAGCCACCTAACTGAATAAGAAGTCACGATCAGTAAAGAAAACTTAAGCTCTGGTTCGAATCCAACCAAAAAAAATTGGTTAAACTTTAATCAATAGCAATAATAAAGGAAGTGGCGACACCCAATCTGTTGCAATTTCCTTCCTATTGCAAGGTGTTGAATTGGGTGTTAGATTAGAGTTTGTAAAGGAGCTAAGTCGGTACTAAGTTGCTCAAACTTGGATTGATAAATTAGAGTTGAAAAAATTTAGTTTGAACTTGATTCTTTTACCTTTGGAGTGGGCTAGAACAAGCCAAACTCAAAGTAGTGTAGTTCAAAATATTAATGAGCAAACTGATTTGCACCCTACTCAACTCGCTTGATAAATAATCAATTTTAACTCTTATTGAACTTAGCTCGTTCATGTTGTAATCAAGCTCAAAGAAAAACTAAAAGAAAAAAAAAACAAATAGATTTATTTTGGTCATGAAAAGTACTTTAAAAAAGTTTAACAAATTGTACTTTAGGATCTCCAGGATGAATGGGTATATTGCACTTTTGGTTGTATGAACTTGTGGGTGGAATCTAATATCGGACTAGTTAAGGATTGAACCTTGGCGGGAGTAATTTTGGGATACTCATGTTTCACCCAACAAAAAAGAAAAAAAACATATTTTGGTACTAATAAATTTAATGCACAAGTGCATACATTGTGTGATTGGAGTCTATTATTTGGCAAACTTGAATTTTAATGCGTTTGACTACCAAAACATTCTTCTAAGATCGTGTAACTTAAGGTGGTTTTCACTTGAACGAGATAGGAATATAGGATGAAGAATGTAGACCCTAGGAGTGCAACTCAGTCTAGGCCGAAGGGAAATCCGACTATGACCGAATTCATTTGGTCTTTTAAAAATAAAACTGGAATCAGACCGAAAATAAATTTGATGGGACTGAATCGAACCAAGAAAACACAATCCGATTCTCGATTTTGACCTTTTTTTTAAAGATAATTTTCTCAGTTTTGACTTATATGTAATATATATATACTTTTGCTAAAGGGAAATTATATTATATGTAATATAATACTTTTTGTAATAGAATACTTTGCTTATGTATTATATAATACATATATATTATACATATAATATATATATGTAATATTATATTATATGTAACATTAATATATATATATACATATATAAATAATCGGTTGGAATTTGGGAATTCGATCAGATCTGGTTCTGAAATCTCCTAAACCGTGAATTGGACCGAATTAATCAATTCTCATAAATTTGAAATTGGAACTAGATCGATTACTGTTTGGACTGGTCTAATATCAGACTGAATTAATTAAACCAGTCCAGTACTCAGTTCTACCCAAACTAACTTAGTGCTTATTTGGATTAGATTCTGGGAGGCCCAAAATCTCTTTCGGCAGTCCATAATCCATTTTGGTCTTGTTTGAGTATTTTCTTTTTAATCTTCATAATTTATTTTAACCATCAAAAATGATTTTAGGCCCACTTTTTGTTAAGTTGGAGTACCCCAGCTTCTCTCAAAATTGATTGGGAATCAGGTGCAAACCTTTAATGAAACTTATTGTATTACCAAATATACCCTTCACATTTCAACACCTTAATGAAAGAATACTAACCTTATCCTCTCAGCCCACTATCATAAGGTTTTGTCTCATCCTTAAATCTGCCATTCTCGTTCTCTCGTATCTTTCTATGAGCACCATCCACAACCAAAAAAATACATCATCTCTGAAAAAGATTTCACCAAGTAAAACCAATCTCTCTCTTCAACATATTTTTTAGTATCTTTTTTCTTTTTCTCAAATCATTCTTATGAAAGCCCTGAACCCTTATTTTTTTTATTTTTTATTTTGTTCACTTCATTGCCCTCTTTGTGAGGGCAATAGTGTTATTTCAGTGTCAAAATCACTTCAACAAATGTTGTTTTTAGACAGATAAAATATCACTTGTGATAACAAAATCACTTTAAAATATAATTCTCAAATACTAATAGAATTCTCTACTACAACTATCAGCTTCTAATTCTCTTTTGATTCTTTCTAACAACATAAGTTGAAACTATCCCAAACAGGCACTTGCACTCCTAGTAGACCCACTTAAAGTCGGTCTAGGAAGAACGGACACGCCTAAAATGGTGTTGTGGCTGTGTTCGACACATGTCGGACATGGACACGCCTCCAACACGTTTTCGACATGTGTCGGATACAGTTTCAAAGTGTCCGAAAAATAAAAAAATAAAAAAAAATTCGCACACAGCTCCGACATGGCTCCGACACCTGTGAGATACGATTTAAACACTTTGCGGACACGATGTGAGAAGTTAACAACAAGGCATTCATCATCACCAGAAGTGGACATCCACTGTATGCTAGAAAAATCAACCAAAAAAAAGAGAGAAGAAAAAGAAAAAGAAAGAAACTGTTGCATCACAGTTGGCGGAGGTGGACAAAACATCTCTGCAAATCGTCGGTGTGGCAGTGTAAGCCTCCCTTCTCTCTTCGATTCTCTCTCCACCGCTCTCTTCTCTCCCTGCTTTTCTTGGTGCTTGGACGCTTGGAGAAGAGTATGAGGTGTGATCCCTTTTTGTCATGTCTCCCACTGTCCCCTAGCTGTAAAGTGCTTTTTTAAACTAGAACCAGTTTTATGGTTTCCCTAAATTCTAATCATAGTTAGTCTATGAAAAAATTAAAGGTGTTCTGCCTTTATAGAACAATAATTTTGTACATGGGGCGTACGTCCCTTATGATGGAACACAAAAAAATCAAGACTCTTAAGTATCCAACGCATTTTTTAAAACAATTACCCCATACATATATATATACATATACAATTCTATACATATATAATTATAAATATATATATTTATTATTTATTATTTATATATATAATATTTATTTATTTATTGCTGCATTCCTACCATGTCATGTCCTATGTTTTTCAAGAATTGCTGTGTCAAGATGTCCGTATCATGTCGTAACTATATCCCATATCCATGTCCATGTCCATGTCCATGTCCGTGTCCGTGCTTCTTAGAAGTCCGTTTACGAAATTCCAAAGAGCCCAGGCCCTAGATTAGATTAGTCTAAATCAGTAGGCAACACTACCATGATCTAATAGTAACTCACTCTGTTTAAACAATCCGACGGTTCTCATGGTTTCCACGTAAGAACTCGTAGTATTGTAATAGTAGTAGCATAAGAGGCATGTAAAGTGACACCAGCCGGAGACAGGCATCTCCATCCTCTCAAACGGGTGTGCTGTGCTCTCTCCTTCCCAGCCCTAGTCGCGTCCCTCTCACTTCCAATCCATCTACTGCTACTCTTTCTATCTCCAACAACCACCTCCGAGCGGCGGTGGCGGCGACGCAGGCGCGGTCTGATAACTGTCGACGAATGTACTCTCTCTCTCTCTCTGTGGTGTGTGTGTGTGCTTGTATATTGCTCAATCTTTAGCTGAATTGTGCTGATATATACATATGTATGTATGTATCTCAAATTTGCTGATTCCAATCTCAATTTGATTTTGTGTTGCAAGACCTTTGATTTCTTATACTATATGCTTGATCTCGCATTTGCTTCGCTCATATTTCCAAACAATTTCAGTTTTTTTCTGTATATCATCCTCTTTTATTCATGCTCTTTTTCTCTGGCTGGTTGCTGAGAAAGAAAAGAAAATCGTTTTTTTAATCTTATCTTTCTGTTGTTTTGGTTTCCAAAGAGTGAAAAATTCTCAGCAACCAAACTTGACATAATTAATGCATAAATTAATATGCGGATTTTAAAAACTATACCTAGCAATTTACAATAATTATTGAAAGACCAAATAAAAATTAATCATTTAATTAATAATAATGCTTCGTGTTTGGAGTAATCTTTATGTTTTTATGCGTTCATTTTATTTTATCATTGAGCATGTTTTGCCCTTTTTGTTGTTCTAGTAATGCAGTAATGCGGCCCACCATTTTGACGAACTTGACATATATGGTGACATCTATCCCAAAATTTTTTCCCCCTTCCCAAATTCAAGATTCCAAATGAGGTGGCATCTTGGTATTGGATCTATTTTTGACTAACTATTGGATTTCAAGTTTCAAAATTCAAATTTGTGGGTTGTTATGTTACCACATCACTTGGGATATTGAATTTGGAAAAAAAATTTGGGACAAGTAGCATTTTCTTTTAATTTGGGTATATTTGGGTTGCGGGTATATTGAGATGGTTTATTTTTTTGATAAGCTATTGAGATGGTTTATAGGGTTGTGAAAATAGATGGTTTATAGGGGTGTGAAAATTTTGCTTCATGCCACCCAAGTAGTGCTTCTTACTTACTATGAAGCATGGATACATATACAGATACAGATACAGATATGATACGATACGGATATGCCAATTTGGTAATTCTTAAAAAATGTAGGACACGATACGGCGGGGATACATTAATAAATAAATATATTAATATTAATATTTGGTCTAAAACATCAATAATCAACATTAAAAAAAGGTTTAAAACATCTACAAAATCAATTAATATGCAAGAATAAATGTACAAAAAACACATCCATAATCATCAACCATGTTCATCATTCATAGAAAAAAAAAACCAGAATAAGATCAAAATTACAAAAAGCCATTGTGCTATTGCTCTGCAATGGTTATCCTAGACTCCTAGGAGAGAGATAGAGTGGGAAGAGAACAAAGATGAGAAAACTAAAATGGGTTTATTGTTTCGATTAAAGTATGGGTATTATGTATTTTTAAAAATTTACATTTAAACCCCCATTTATTTAAAAAATAATAAAAATAAACTAACCCTAAACGAATCCTAAACGTATCTGAGGTGAATATGATGATGTGGCAATGTGTTACTGTTTCGATACGTGCGAAGAGTATCCGATATGTATCGGGGAGTATCTAGGCGTATCGGTATCTGGTACGGATAGGATATGGATTCATTGTGGGGTTTTGAATTATATGTGCTTCATAGCTTAGTTAAATGTTCTAGTTGATGAGCTGGTGGTACATGTATATGTGTGTTTTCTTCTGTTGTCTTTGCTCTTCTATAATGCATACTTGGATAGTAGATTAAATGGATAGGTATTGTATTGCTAGATAGTGATTTTCTTCTTGTGTTTTGGAGAATGAACAATTTTAAAAGTTTACATTTTGCTTATGCATTGCAAAGATAGTGGAAAATATCATATTATTGGAAGTAGAGTGGGAAATATCATATTATTGGAATCAGAACATTGTCTTGAACTATTGGAGTGTTAATTGCCCAGCTGGTCACCTCCTAATTATGCATCTTTGGCGGTATATTGTTTTTTTATTTTTATTGTTATTCATTACTACATAAATTTCATGGATAATGCTTGGATTTATTACTTCAGTTTTCCTTGACTTAAATTTCTTTTACACCATATCTTATGGTGGCAGGTCATTTGATGTTTAAAATATTTCTTAAATTTTTTTACAGTGTATCTTATGGTGGCAGGTCATTCAATGTTTAGAATACTTCTCTACAGTTGTGTTTTGATTTTCTTTTTCACAATGTTCTGTGAACATTCTTCTCAGAATTTCAATATATAAATTATCCTTTTTCCCCCCTTGTTATTATTGCTCTATATTCTATGCCATGTTACTTGTACACAAGTTATCTGGATATTACTTGGAATGTTCATTTCACTCAAAAAGTTCTTTAATTTGTCTAATAATGTCCATTTACTTAATGTGCTTGTTGTTACTTGAGTTTTTCTCTTCTTTCAATTTTTCTCACTAACATTCTACAACTTGTTTGCTCTCACCTTTTAAAATGTGGCTCATAACATTTTTGGTCTTGAACAATAAAAATGGTCAACCTTTATATGGGTTTGGTTCTTTTTGTAGTTATTTTCTCACTATATTTACAATGTTTTAATCATTTTGTGAGCATTACTTGGTTAGTTGTAAAAACTAATTTTTCTCCCTTTTGTCTAAATGTGGCAGCAGCTAAAATCAAGGAAAAATGGGGATCATTGAAAAGATCAAAGAAATTGAAGCTGAGATGGCTCGGACACAGAAAAATAAAGCCACAGGTTCTTTATATCATCCATAACCAATATATTTTAGACTTTATCATCTAGAATCATTATTTTCATCCTAAGTTTCCTTTTTTTCTGCAAAATAGGAAAAGAATAGTTTTCATTGTTCCCTATAAGTCTATAACTAGTGACGGGAGTAAGTTAAAGAATATCATTGCCTTGCTCTGTCCTTCCTTCCCTCTCCCTCCCTCCCCCCACTCCTTGCCTCTTTTTTCTTTTCTTTTCTTTTTTTTTTTTTTGGTTTGAATTGAGCTCCAATTAATTAGTATATTCCAGTAGATGCACTTAACTATGATGTGAGGTGGAGTTTACTGGGGCTGCTTGTTGTTTGTTTTTCCATATACAGTTGCTTTCACAAGCTTTTCAGTCTTTCATATATGTTATTTGTTTGTTTTTGTTTTTCCTTAAGTCCTGTAAAATATTTAGGTACAATATTTTTTCCTTAGTAAGCTCGTTTTACTAAGTTAAGAAATTTATTTTTTATTTCATTTTTATTGAATATGTGCAGAGTATCATCTTGGACAACTCAAGGCAAAGATAGCAAAGCTAAGGACACAATTGTTGGAGCCTCCGAAAGTATGCAAATTTCTCATGTTTTCCATGGTTGATTTCTATATGCATATATGTAAATTTGTAATTTTGAATGGGATTTGAGGTGACTTATTTTTGTATGTCTCATTTGTGTGTGTCGTAAATTTAAGATTTATTGGTGTTTTACTTTAAAAAAACTTTTTTCATTGATATGCCTAAAGTTTGTCTTTACTAATACTGCCTTATTTTTGAGTTTATTTTAGTTTAGTATAGGACTTTTATATTTTGAATTTTGAGGGAATTTTTTTTTTCCTAACGATTCTTGTCTTGTATGCCAATTGTCCTTCTAGTAGAATGACTTTGTTGTATGTGTCTGCAATGGTTCTTCTGCCTTCTCAGAGTGCCTTGTGATTCTCGGATATGGCTAAACATTTTAGTAGACATTCACCTTGAAATTTTACGTAGTTTCCCCTGCTGACAATCCCAGCTTAGGAACTGATTCTGATGATGAGTGAGGATCTTATTCTTATGTTTTCCTTGGTTGATTTCTATATACATATATGTAAATCTGTAATTTTGAATGGGATTTGAGGTGACTTATTTTTGTATGTCTTGTTTGTGTGTGCTGTAAATTTAAAATTTGTTGGTGTTTTACTGTTTTACTTAAAAAAAAACTTTTGTTCATTGATATGCCTAAAGTTTTTCTTTATTAATACTGCTTTATTTTTTGATTTTATTTTAGTTTAGTTTAGGATTTTTATATATTGAATTTTAAGGGAATTTTTTTTTCCTAACCATTCTCCTTGTATGCCAATTGTCCTTCTAGTAGAATGACTTTTCTGTATGTGTCTACAATGGCTCTTCTGCCTTCTCAGAGTGCCTTGTGATTTTCGGATATGGCTAAACATTTTAGTAGACATTCACCTTGAAAATTTACGTAGCTTCCCCTGTTGACAATCCCGGCTTAGGAACTGATTCTGATGATGAGTTCATTTTTCATTTTGTTTTTTGTTTTGGTTAAGAAAAAAAACGTTGAGGGGAGAGGGTGGCGTCCCCACAGCGCTGTGTGAGCATTCCCACACATGGGCCAGACACAAGGGTGTAACCCTGGGCTATGGCCTGCCTTACCCCACCTAGTGGGAAGACTCAAAGCCTGAAAACTTGTTTGGAGGGCCGAGCTCCAACCACCCCGCTTTTTGGAGATATATTATTATTATTATTATTATTATTTTTTTTGGGGGGGGGGGGGGGATGTTGAAGAATAGGTATAGCTTCCCTGGATATGAATCACCTTACCCAACTAGCGATCAGGATTTAGGAGGACTATTGGATGAAGTTTTCTCAAATGCCTTATGCATACCCTGTTACCATAGGTATGTATTTATTCCTATAATTCTATCACATTTCTATGTTGTCTTTTCTTTTGTACAAATAATTGAACCTACATTCATTTAACTTAGTTTTATTTACCTGTCTATTAGTGGATTTGTTCTAATTAAACCATATCCACTCTTTCCTTAATGTGTGAAGAGGTCTCATCCTTTTATTGTCAATGTTCTTAGTGTGAAGTTGCTTTGTGAAAATACTTGTTTTGACCATCATCTTTACTTGTACTCAAGGACTTAAATATCGATATCGATGGATATATCGAGGGTCCAAGAACACGGATATATCGGATATATCGATGGATATATTGAAAATTTCAATATCGATTCAGAGATATGATGGATATTGTTAGTTAAACACGTATACTTCCGTTGAAACTCTAGGAACAATGATTAGACTCTAATATGCAGTTTAAAATCAAAATATTGCAATTTAAATGTATATTAGACAAGTTTGTATTATGTAGGGTATAAAAATTGTGCCAAGCAAAAGAATGAATATTTTAACAAAGTAAATGAAAGTTGTTACTTCATAACACTAATTTAAGCCATTAGTTTAATTGAAATATTTATATAAATCAATACTAAAAGAGTAAGAGGTGGTAATTTTGACACAATAACAAGAAAATGAATATCTCGAATTCTCGATGCCATCGATATATATCCTCGATATAGTGGATGTATTCAATATATCGACGATACCATGTGAAAGAAAGAAGATATTATGGATATATCGAGCTTTTATCAATAATATCGAAAATATTGACAATATCGTAAAGATATTTTGTGAAAAAGATATGTCAGTTAGATATCGTATCGAGGGGTACGGATATACGGATATATCGTGGATATATCAAAGATATCGTGGATATTTAAGTCCATGCTTGTACTCCTTTATGTTATGGGGGCCTTGCCCAGGAGTGGAGCCAGGGATTTACTCTAAGGGGGGCAGGGAGCAACCTTTGGTTAGTTATTAGTGTTCTATCCATGTGGGAAAATAATATAACTTTATCCATTCAGATCACCTTATGGTAAAATTCCTGGCAATTGTGGTAAAGTTTGTGGGAAATTTGTGAGTTTCTAAGAACTCATTCTGTAGAGTGAATTTTATCTTTTTCAGCTTCCACAAATAATGAGAAATCAGCCTATTACAACAGCCATTCTAACCCCAAGTTCATTTTTTTCATATTTTTTCTTGTCCCTTACTTGCCTAACATAAAGATTGAGGTTTTCAATAGTTTTCAAACTGATTTTTCACATCAAGCGTAATAGTAAACATTCCTTCAGGAGCAAAATAAAAGAGTTAGGTGGGTCAAAGTGCTAACACAGAAATAAAGAAGGCAGCAAAAAAAAAAAAAAAGAAAAAAAAAAAGAAAAAAAAAAAAAGGAAAAAATATATATATATATATATGGAAGGGAAATTTTTTAAATAATTCATAAGTTGTGAACAAAACAAAAATAATTTAAAAAAAAAAAATTTGAGGGAGGGCAGCAGGCAGCTTCTTCTCATGATTTGCATGTGGCTCTATCCTGCCCTTGCATACACCAAGTACAATTGCATAAGACTTGTAATTTTAAGTAAAGGGTGTCCTGAATGAAAAATGTAAGCAAACAAAAAATTTCCTGTAGGTGCTATTGAGTAGTGGCCAGCATACTTTGCGAAAGCATACTTTGTATCCTTTTCTCTTTTTGAAAGCTTTACTTATATATCTGTATAGCAGAAAATTTATTCCAGTTCCAATCTCAAGCTTTGCAATTACTGACTTTAGTACAATTTTTTAAGTATTTTGGCTTCATAGTTATGACTACTTGCTGATATGAATGTTAGAACCATGTGGAATCTGACTTTAATGATCATGTCATTTTGGAAGGATTTTTTCTTGGTTCAATCCATAAGCAGGTTTATGCATGATTCTTTAATTTTTGGATTCATTAGCTGAACTAGCTAAAAATTTAATATTATTCAGGAACACTAATGGAAAATATAAATTGAGCCCTCTAGTGCTGTTGGTGTTCGCAGAGAATTTAATATGTGCCAAAAAGTTATGCTTTCTTGGGAGATTTTCATTACAATTTTCAAATTAGGAACCGCTGCAAGATCTCATATTTGATATACTATGATAGTCCGACATGATCACATCATATTGTTCATGTGGCTGTCTGCCTTTTTTTTTTTTTTTTTTTTTTTTTTTTTTTTTTTTTTTTCAAGTTATGGTACGGTATTGATTGCATTCCTGTTTCCTTTCCAGCGTGTGTTGCTCTTCTTGATATTGTTCTTTTCATTTTCATTTTTTCCATTTGCACATATATATAAACAAACACATAGTTAAAATTTTGGTTTTTGTTCTTATTTATTGTCGTCTAAATCTGTGTATCAGGGTTCTAGTGGAGCCGGAGAAGGTTTTGAAGTTACAAAATATGGCCATGGACGTGTTGCACTAATAGGATTTCCGAGGTTTCTTTGTTAGCTTGATATATTATTAACTTTTAGAAAAATTGTGTCTGAGATGATGGTTTTAATATAGGCAGTTGAGGCACTAAGTGCTTTGTTTTTGAACTCTCTTTCTGTGTCTGTGTGTGTGCATGTGCACATGTGCCTGTGTGTGTATGTGTGCACATGTGCATGTACACAGCAACACATTGATTCTATACCAGGATTCCCCTATCTTAGTGTTTATTTTTTGTTTATAGTGTGGGAAAGTCTACACTTCTGACTATGTTAACGGGAACACATTCAGAAGCTGCATCATACGAATTTACAACGCTTACCTGTATTCCTGGGATTATACACTACAATGATACTAAAATCCAGCTGCTTGATCTTCCTGGAATTATTGAAGGTGCTTCTGAAGGCAAGGGACGTGGTAGGCAGGTAAAGAACTTAACTTTCTTCTTTTTATCATGATTTTATATCATCTTGTGTTTATATAACAAACATGCGGATAGGATTCTTACAGAAAAATTTATGATCAAATTTCTCATGATTAATTTCCAAAATAAAACGTTGATTATTTCTGAGTTAAGTCTTGATTCTTTTGTTATCCGTTCTTCTTTTGACCCAACATGGTATGATATCATGGAACTTACAAAAACTTTAACAAAACTATTTTCCTTTCAGGTTATTGCTGTTTCAAAGTCATCAGACATTGTGTTGATGGTCCTTGATGCCTCGAAAGTAAGTATCTATTTTGAAGCTATAATGTTTTTTGCTAGTATTGCTATTTGATGAATCAAAATTGTGATTATGGTAATAAATTCCTGCTTTGTCACCCGTGGACAGGCCTATATGGGTCTTTTAGGGAGTCCTTTTACAAAGAGTATTGTTCCCTTCTTTCTTTCTCGTAGATTTTACAACCAAAACGTTGGAGGAATATAGGTCAACATGGGGATCTTTTGATTACCCCAGATGCAAAATGCTTTTTTGCTCTGTTACCATTTCCCAAATATATTGGTGATTTCTGGTTACTTCTTTCATGGATTTTATTTGTCCCGCAAAGTTGTCCTTAAAGAAGTCTAACTTTGTACAACCATCTATAGTTATCTTTCCTCGATTTCAGATTCTTTTTCTTTATTTATTTAATTCTCTCTTTCTCACTTTTTCCTACTGGGAAGTCTCACATTCCACATTGCCTAAATATTAGGTATGATATGGCTTCATATACTTGTTTGGGCCCTTCACTTAACAGCTTAGGTTTTTAAGTTGGAACTTGGAAGCTTAACATGGTATTAGAGCATATCGTTCTTGTGGCCTATTCATGAGCCTCCCTTTGTTGTCCATGTGTAGGCCAATTTTAGCTAGTACGTGGGTGTGCTAAAACCTTTGTGGTTCAAATTGAACAAAAAACAACCCTTGGTGCTAACTAATTGGTTGAAACCAAGAATGAATGATTCTCGGTTGCCTTGTGTGTTTAGACAATTGTTTCAGGGTTGGGGTTTCTCCCTTTTTTGGGTTCTTTTCCTTGCCTTTTTATGAGAAAAAGGACTTCCAATTTAAACACCAAGGAGTGGCTAGGGGCTATGCCTCAGGAAGTGGGGTTGTGAGTTCGACTCTTGCTAAATCCTTTGGGGCCACCCACACAAGGTTTCATGGGCCTTGGACTTACCTGGTTCATATGGGTTGTGGGGTCTTATATGGACTCAGGGTTGTCCAAAGGGTTACCTCATTATTAAAAAGGACTTTCAATTCAATACCATGAAAGAAATAATTCAAAATAACAATGAGCATAAATTCAAAGTAAAACTTACATCCATTGCACTTTGATTACAAGCAAAAGAAAGACTGAATCACTGTGAAGTGAAGCCTGGATAAAGGATGCCACAAGAACTACAAGAACTACGATTAAGGTACACTACTCCTATGCTAGGCTAAGGCTAGGCTAAGGACTAAGGCTAAGTTTCGCTACTCCTAAGCTAGGCTATGTTGGTAACTGCTGGTAACTGTTCCTAGCAGTTATTTCCTTTAGATGCAAGTGCTGAATTCATTTCTGGCATGTGTAGACAACTTTAAAACCACCTGGTGGTCAATTCCGGCCACTATTTTGTTTGCAGATAACCACTAGTCAGTTATTTTCAGCCTCCAATAACTGCAGGGTAGTTACAATTTCGGCCACTGCTTCAGCAACGTGTGCAAAATCCTTTTATGTCATGTGTTTCTTCTTGTTTTCTTCTTTGTTTGACACCTGGACGACATACTCCACTGTCAATAGCTGCCCAGCACTTATTTCTCTAGCAACATGTGTTTAATTATATGAATTATGGGTAGTTTACCATGCATAAATCATGGCTGCAGCCATGTGTATCCACTATCCCACTATCTAACTACTAGTTTTCTCCAACCGCCACATGTCTTCCTTTGTACACATGTCCAGTTATGTTCCTTTAACTTCTTGGCAACTAACACAATCTCTTAATGCCACATGTAATAATTCTACCCATTCATCAAATGGGTAAAATTATGGTGTCAACACCACGTGACAAGCCTGTTGTTGTCATGTTAGGCCTGCACATGAGGGGTAGTGTCAGGAAGTTCCATGCCCCCAATCACTCAAATGTTAGGTTTGATATGACTTCATGTACTTGCTTGGGCCCTCCACCTAGTGGCTTAGGCTTTTAGGTTGGAAACCTAACGTCTTCATTTTACTCTATATTATTGTATAACTAAGTTTTTCTCATGTCGTGAATTCATGTTATTTTCTACAATATTTTATATGCTTTTGGCCATATTTTATATGCCTCACAAAATAGAATGGTGAAATGCCTGGTGACTTGTTTTATAATGATCTTTTAGGAGATGGAACAAAAACTTTCACTATCTTGCTGTGTTTACAAATATGAAATACTGACTGAGCACCATCTTTACTTTGTCAATTTGTATTGTATGGAATTCCAATAAATTTACTGGGCAATTGGGTGGCTACGAGTTGTGCGAACTGTCCATGCTGATTGTTACTGTTGATGAAAGTTGCTTTTCCTTCGTACATATTATCATTAACAGTGCAAAGTACTCAAATATGTATGCCCTGAAATATTTTTGCAATATTTATAGAGTTTGGAAGCTTTCTGAACCTTCTAGATACCCATTGCTTGCAATTTGCTCTACGTCTGTAAGCTATTAGTAGTTTATGTCATAATTCTTCTTAATTTGTTTTATTTAAATTCATTCTATTTAATTTTAGTCTCTCTCTCTCTCTTAAATTGTTTGCCAAATGCTTCAGAGTGAGGGTCATCGGCAAATATTGACGAAGGAGCTGGAAGCTGTGGGTTTGCGTTTAAACAAGAGACCACCTCAGGTAAGAATGTGTTGTTTGGAGGATTTTTTAGGATAATCTACATGTTCCAAAATTTGTTAGATAGCTCTCTCTTGCATTTTATGAAAATTGCCTGTATGTTTGACAAATTTTCTGGGCAATTCTTCCTTTACTTTAGTCAATAGTTCAGTTCTGGTAACCTTTTTTGCTCTTTTAAGAAGTCCTCTAGGTTGAACTTATTTTGGTACCTTAATTGCCAATTTAGTTTGATGGCATTAGGCATTGATCAAATAAATTGCATTTTTACAAGGTTCCTCCCTCCTCTCTCTCTCAAAAATTTTCCTCATTTCTGTAAGGATGTATAAAAATTTGGTTTTGTTTCTTTCTGATTTTGTGCTTTTGTTTCATTGGCAGATATACTTCAAAAAGAAAAAAACTGGAGGCATTTCTTTCAACAGCACTTTACCTTTATCTCATGTGGATGAGAAGCTTTGTTATCAAATTCTACATGAATATAAAATTCACAATGCAGAGGTATTCAATTTTTTGCTCTAACTGATTTCATCCATGCTTGTACAAAATTGATGGTGATGAAATCAATAAAATGCATTAGAACTTCAGGAGAAAATATTGCTTATTTATCAGTGATTATGTGTCAATATTGGTGATACGTATTGCAATTTATCGAGGTATCACCCTAGAGATGACGCATCGTCTAAGATATTGCTTTTTACTTTGTTTGTGTACTAGGTTGCACTATTTTCCACTGATCTAGGGTGTCTAAGTATTGGCCAGTACTTTAAACCTATGAAGCATGGATACGGATATAGGATACAAATACATTACCATACGGTTACGCCAATTCGGCAATTCTAGAAAAATGTAGGATTTGTTAATAAATAAATATATTAATATTAATATTTTGTCTAAAACATTGATAATTAACATAAAAAAGTTTAAAACATCTACAAAATTAATCAATATGCAAGAATAAATGTCCAAAGAACACATTTATAAGACCATGACCATCAATCATGTTCATAATTCATCTATATAAATTGGAATGACGTTAACATTACAAAATAACCATTCGGCTCTATTTCTCTACAAATTTTGCCTTAGGACTTTAGGAGAGAGATAGTGTGGGAAGAGAACAAAGATGAGAGAACTAAAATGAGTTTAATGTTTCGATCAAACTATGGGTATTGTGTATTTAAATATGTACATTTAAACCCCTGCTTATTTAAAAAATAATTGCAAACTAATCCCAAATGAATCTCAAATGTAGCCGTTGTGTATCTGAGGACGTGCCATTGTTTGTTATTGCTTCGATATGTACGAAGTATCAAATATGTATAAGGAAATATCCTAAGCGTATCAATATTTGATATGGATATTGTACGAATTCATTGGGGGGTTTGAAGTATCCATGCTTCATTGCTTTAAACCATGTATGTGTAAGTGCGTAACTAGAAGTAATTAAGGGTAAAGGGCCATATTGAAGACATTGGATGTTAAGAATTCTTATGTGCAATGGATTCTTTTGACCTATTTAGTTTATTTTGGAGCTTTAAGAGCGTTCTTGATACTTTAAACCATTTTATGTGTGACTAGAACTAATTATGTAATTGGAAGAAGATAATACAGAACAAGACATCAATTGCGATTCTTATATTAAAGGGTTCAGTTGACCTATCTAGCTTAGTTCTGAAACATCTTTAGCGTTCTAGTTAAAATTATGGAATGATGCCATCTTGACGAAGCCCTCTATACTTTATCAGCGTGTTATATTTTCCCTTTGCACATGATTTTGTAAATGTGTTGATAATTTATGCAGGTTATTTTCTACAGGCTACTTCAAACAAAAAGATTCTCATTTCTGATAATTTTTTGTAGGTACTGTTTCGTGAGGATGCCACAGTGGATGATCTTATTGATGTCATTGAGGGAAACCGTAAATACATGAAGTGTGTATATGTCTACAACAAGATAGACGTTATTGGTATTGATGATGTGGACAAATTGGCCCGGCAGCCAAATTCTGTTGTCATTAGCTGCAATCTGAAGGCAGGTTCTATACTTCTACCAACCACCTAAGCATGAGCATGGGATGAAGGAAATAAATTTTGGTCTCAATATGCAAGTTTGGGGTAGCCACAGAACCTATAGAAAATGTATAGATTCAGCTGCCCTGATTTTGACTGGGCCTAGCAGCCTAGGCACTGTCTCCATCATAGGAGACTGCAGTTTTGATACATTGCTTTTATATTTAGGAATTGAGTTAATGAGTAGAACTTGATTTGGCTGAAATGTTTTAATCCCGAAACAACCATAATAGTTTTAATTAGTTAGTTTGGATGGGCTCTTTATGAGAGTTTATAGTTTCTCCGTAATTGTGAAATTTTGTATTTGTATTTTTTTCTGCAATTCAATTTGGAAGAAGAGTAGGAAACTGATTACCACAGACAAGCATGAGCTTGAGTAGTCAATCATCTTTATGGGTTTCATGTTTCCCACAGCTTTTGATCGGAATGTTGGCTTTTGTGATTTTTTGTTTACTATGTTTCCTTCCCTGAAGAACATGTTCTTACATTCCAATATGCATCTTATGCCAAAACCTTGTTAGCACCCTTTTATTGTGCATCCAAACACCAGTTCAAAATGCTAAGGTTGTTAAGGAAAACATTATGTATTAATTTCCTATTTTAGGTGAATAATCTGAGAAACGTGTAATTATTTTGTTTTACAGCTGAACTTGGACAGACTACTTGCAAAGATGTGGGAGGAGATGGGGCTGGTTAGAGTTTATACAAAGCCACAGGGCCAGCAACCTGATTTCACGGATCCTGTAGTTCTTTCGGCTGTACGTCATATATTTTCTTGCGTCTTAAGTATTTATTCTTCGGCGGAACTAATTATGTTTTAAAATTCTACTGCTTTTTTAATTTTGTTGGAAATATACCACATCCCACATTGGTTAATAATAAACCTTAACATGTCTTCATATACCTGTTTGGGCGCTTTATTTAAAAGTTTAGGCTTTTAAGTTGGAAACTTAACTTGGTATCAGAGCGTGTTGTTCCTGGCCCGTTTCGCTTGTGAGCCCGTCTTTGTTGTCCACGTGACAAGCCATTTGAATCTTGTTAGACCTGCACATGAGGGGGAGTGTTGGAAATATACCACATCCCACATTGGTTAATAATAAACCTTTATATAGTTGTTTGGGCCCTCCACTTATAAGCTTAGGCTTATAAGTTGGAAACTTAACAACTTTCTTTTGTAAAATTTGTTTTCCTGGTATGTGATTTTAGGATAGAGGTGGCTGCACGGTCGAAGACTTTTGTAATCAAATACACAGGAGTTTGGTGAAGGATGTGAAATATGTGCTAGTGTGGGGTACAAGTGCCAGGCATCACCCGCAGAATTGTGGCCTCGGTCACGTTCTTCATGATGAGGACGTTGTTCAGATTGTTAAGAAAAAGGTGCGGCAAACCATTGCTTTTATTCAGTAATCTAATTGATAGTGAATCTTACCGACAAGTCTGCATGGTTCCTCTATTTATACTGCAACAAGAACTTGTTTGATGAGTAGTTATTGCAAATCCTTCACAATGTTTTTTTTATTGAGCGTTCTTTATATTATCTTTTATTTGTTTTTAATTTTCCCATAATGCCCCATTTGGTTCTTGGATAGAGGATGGAATTTGACAACCATTCCAACCCCAAAGATTCATAAAATTTCAAATGTCATTTTCCTTTCCCGTCTTCTTGCAATCAAATGGAGCAGAAATATATACTCCCATGAAGGAAGAATAAAGATATGTGATTTGCATTCTTCAGGAAAGGGAAGATGGAGGAAGAGGTCGGTTTAAATCACATTCCACAGCCCCTGCTCGAATATCTGACAGAGAAAAGAAGGCACCCTTGAAGACATAGTTACCTGTATGAACCAGTGCTATCGTTTGAACTTTGAACCCTTGGTTCTCAAATGAAGCAGCATGGATGAATCAAGAATGGCTAGTGGTTGATAGTATGGTGCCCTCACAGATGATTATATAATTATTATGTTATCACTGAATGGATGGTAATTAGAACTTAGAAGTGAACATTCTGTGCTAAAGCATTCCTTCACATTCTTCTCCCGGAGCCTGTTCATTAGAATAGATTTATCTTCAGCTCATATGTTGTGTTTTCTGTATTTATTTATTGGGAAATGCTTGAAACAGTTCTTTACGAACTACTCACTCCCAAGTTCCAAGAAGTGCAGCTCAAAAAAAAAAAAAAAAAAAGAAGAAGAAAAAAAAAAAAAACAGAAGAAGAAGAAGAAGAAGAAAGAGTCCCAAGGAGGGCTCTTCGGAATTTGTTTTTTCTTTTTACTTTTATTTTTCCTTCTTGTGGAAGCATGTTGAGAAATGGGTTTAATGGCATTTTGTCTATGAGAGATAATCATGAGTTTTTGTCAAGGTTTCTTGCGTACCATTTTTCATTTGAATCTGTTTCTGATCTTTGCACCATTAGGACTGCAGTGCATTGAGTCTTGCTTTTACGTTTACAGGAATAATGTTATTGGCTTCCATGATGTGAAATATTTTCTTTTTAACGTTTCGCATAGTTGAAAAATATTTGCATTGTCAATGTTGCTGTTTGTTCTCTGTGGATGTGGCTGTCACAGCCGGAAAGTAGAGACCAAGATCAGCATTATGCGGTTGTTGGCACTTGCAAGAGAGGCTTTATCTGACACTTCTTTTTGAGCAGCTTCGTGGGCATCCTCTTCAAAGTCTCGTTGGTAATCGCTGCAAGTGCATCTCAAAGCGTTGGCATGCTTTGATTTCTTCAAATCGCCATTTTTCATGCCAAAATGTATACTTGTGGATGATCGAGTAGCTCCTCGCCCTCGCTGCCATTGTTTACTGACTTCACTCTCGTTTTCCAGTACAAGCAGCAACTGGGGATCGAGTGTTCACCTCTAACAGATGGGAGTCTATATACGGAACTTCCAAACATTTGCTGCTCAAGGTTCCACGGGTTGCTTTTCTCTGGGTTTCCTTGTGAATCTCTAGTTAAAGAGCTTGCTGCTCGGTTTCACAATTGTGTTCATCTGCGATGATCTCTGCTGCTGTGATCAAGAAGGTGGTGAGGAATGTATGTCTCTTCTACTCGATTTACTGGATGTGGAAATCTTAGTTTGGAGTGGTTAGGGTGTTAACCTACTTGACTTTTCTGATGCTTGAAGTTCTTTATTTGATTAAAAAAAAATTAAAAAAAAATAAAAATCCTCTCTTTTGAGACCCACGAGTTAAGTGGGTCAGTTGTGTTGTGTGCTTGTGTCCATGGGACTTTGTTTTGCCTTGTCTCACCCGTCAGTGCAGTTGTCATGACCAAGCCATCAGTCAAGTTTACCCATGCAACAAAAAACCAAATAAACATACCTTGATCTCCATCTCCTAATGTGGACGGATATCACTAGACTCCAAAGCTATGTTTTAAGCCGTTCCAAATAATGTCTTTTTTTTTTTTTTTTTTGGTTTGACCGTCAAGGTGTCCGGGTCAGTTTGTATGCATTTTAATTAAATCTCTCTTCGGACGTTTTTAAGGGCGTACTCTCCCACATCAATTTAGTGCATTCAATAATTAATTCCTGAGGTGTTCCTAGAGGAATTGAACCCACGTTGATAGAATAAAGGGACTCTCCTCCTACAAAATGGACTAATTCTCTTGGATATTTGTCTTTTTATGAATCACAGAAAATACAAATTGAAGCTAAGATGCAGAATATATCCAACCTATTGGAGGAATCACAGAAAATACAAATTGAAGCTACGACCCAGAATATATCCAACCTATTGGCGGAATGTATGGGGGGGGGGGGGGGGGGGGGGGTTAGAAAGATAATAAGTCAAGAATAATTTGTACAACATCACGGGGAGACGATTCATTGGCCAACCACACTTGTTTGTAGTAAATATAATAATTTTGAGGCTAGAAGATGCTCTCTGGCTAGGATTTAGAGCACAACACCCAAAATTCCAATTCATTTTCAATCAAAAAACATCTTCGTAAACCTCATCCACTCTCTGCTAGCTGGCCTGAATATTCAAAGACGGCACTAAGCCCCTCTTTCACGCCCCATTAATTCCAATTAATGTAGGCAGTATAATCCGGCCATTGGTGATTTATGATCGAAACATGAGCCCTATCTTCTACGCCCTTGTGCTGATCGGATCAATCTCCATTGCAGTAGCTGTGTACGTCCTTGCCATGACTTACCATTGGCTGTCCCATCAGAGCATAGACAGACATCTTGGGGACAAGAAATTGGGTCGCAAAATCATGAAGAACCCATATTTAGTTTCCAGTTTCAAGTACAAGAAAAGGGTCGACGACGTTGAAGAAGCCAATTTGGATTTGGATTGTGCTGTGTGCTTGTCGGCTTTCGAAGATGGTGATGATGTGAAGCAGCTGCAACTTTGCCAGCACTCCTTCCACGCTCCATGTATTGATATGTGGCTCTACTCTCATTCCAACTGCCCAGTCTGCCGTGCTCCCGTCGACCGATTGGTTTCTAATAATACGCCAGAGGAGAATTCCCAAGATGAGCAACTCATTCTGAACATCGGTACACCATCTTAAGCCTTTTTTTTTCTTCTTCCTTCCCAATATAATCAAAGAATGTATAATTTTAACTTGAATATAAATTTCAGCATAATTAAATTATACCCTCTTTAAGGATAAAATTTGACAAACTACTAAAGTTTCAGCATGGTTAATTTTAAGCTCTTCCATGTTTGACATGATATTCTGTTTTTATAGTTCTCCTGTTGCAATCCCCCTCGCCATGCCAGCTACTTAATCAGCCATGTATCAGTATGCATATATGCGTATGTATGTTTGATTGTACGAATCATGGTGCAGGATGGTTTTGGACAATTCAACTGACGATCATTCCAAAGCCCAACCCACACAGAAAAAATAGAAAAAAAAAAATAATAATAATAAAGTGGATCTCCTCATTAAAAACATTGAGGTAATAAGTTACTCAAGCACATTATATATCAAGAAGAAAAATGTGTGGGATAGTGATAAGTCGCCAAGAAAAAAGAGGATCCCTTTCTTCTTTCTTTTGTCATATTAACACATGAGCTGATAGCATTTGATTTGGAGAGCCTATTGTGCTGACCCGATTGGGATGCTAGGCTTCTCAGATTGTGTAACCTTTCTACACTCAGATTATCTAACCTTGCCTCAAAATAATTTCTATTCCAATGTTTACACCGTAACTTTGCAATCAAAAGATTAATTAATACGGAGTAGTGATTAGACAAATAAGGAACACGCATACAACACAAATGAGGAAGTCACATAAACGACCTAGCCCAAAAGGGACTCAAGAGTCCATAAAGTTAAACCACGTATACTCAACCCCCAAGATTGGCCTTACGAGTGTGTAAGGTATCACCTCTCTTTCAAGAGTTAGGTCTTTTTGAAGGTTGAGTGTGAGTTAACTTTATAAACCCTTGCATTCTTTATTTGTGCGTAATGCGTATTTTAAAAAAATAAAAATAAAATAAAAATGGCTAGACATCATGGATGAAAAAAATCATTTAGACGTCATATAATGGCTAGGATAATATAAATACTTATGTGAAGCTAGGGAAATACTTTTGGACTGCCTTAAACAATCCCCCAAAAAAACCATCATAATATGACATAGAAAACAGATTGAAACTAATGCTATTGGACCTCACTTCTCCATCTTTGTACGTTTTCACGTTACATCATGGGTTTCTTTTTGTTAAAAGAGGTCCAATGACATTACTGGTGGGGGAATGGCTATGGCAACCCCACATTCTTATCACCCCACCCCCATTCTTTAGGTTTTTAAGATTTTATGCAAAATATAAAAGGTTTTTATGAAAACCAGCCGTGAGATCCACTAGAAAACATCATTTTGAACAACTTTGTAGAAGAAAGTTTTTTCTAAATCTATCGTTTAAATATATTTTTTAGCCATTTATAGCCTTTATTTCATTTTTTGCCAAAAAGTCTATCTAAACGATTGATTTTGGAAAAACTTTCTTCTACAAAGTTGTTCAAAATGATGTTTTCTAGTGGATCAAGCAATCGGTTTTTGCAAAAACTTTTTATATTTTTCATAAAATTTTAAAAACCAAAAGAAAAGGGGTGGGCTTATAAGAATTGGGGGGTTACAATAGCCGTTCCCTACTGTGAAGCTAAATGATAAAACCAGTCAAAACTCAAAAGGCGCTGCATAGCAAGTGCGGACACTAATCAGGTGCAGACACGTGACAGTGTTAAGCATAACGTTCACAATATGTGTTAAAGAATAGTGGGGCATGATCTACTGAATCAAAAGAAAATAGTTGAAGTTGTCCGATCAATACAGCACGCAGTTCTTGAACCTGCAATTCTCTACAAAGATCATGAGATTAATTATGAAGATGTTACCATTGGCTGCTTGTAAGTGCCATAAAAGCACAAATTATGAAACATCATCTACACAGCAAACCTCCATTACAAAAAAAACTTGTCATTGGCATTCTCAGAACAAATTAACCTTGGCTTTCAAAACCACCTTTACGTTGTTGTTTTCAAATTTCTCCATGTTGTAATCAATGTCTTTCATGTTTCCTTTTGTCACGACCTGGGAAAAGGGGCTTAGACATCTTAAGAATTAAACACATCTTTAACTAAAAATGTTGATAGTTTTAGAAATAAAGTTTGATTTAAATGAACATTTTATTTAAAAGAAATTCAGCATGGTATTGTTTGAAAATAGAACCTACCAAGTTATTGACTGATTCATAAACCTATGCAAAATATACAAAGAATCTAAAATCTATCCAGAGAAAATTTAAATAAACTAACGTCCAGTTTCGCATAGTTCTACCGTCCATATACACATAATAAAGACAGTACAGTTTAAATATTAGTATAAACCATGACATATAAATAAATAAATGTCTACACAACATCCCGCATGCATACGTGCTATGTTCCCACACTATCGCTGATTAGAAACTTTAGCATCCTTAAAACAATCATCGTTTCCTTTATCGAGATTTGGGAAAATATTTTAAAATGAGCCGGGCATAAGTAAAACTCAGTAGAACACAATTTTCAAAGTTATATACCAAGGGTTTAAGAAAATAAATTTTTTATAACTTAACAACAAAATATCATTGAATTTAAATAAATCAGTAAATAAACGAATAACACGTTTTCATGAATTCAGGCCATGAAATTAATTTGGTTAATTCTTTTTTATTTTCTGAAGCCACATCATTATAATAATAATACTCATAATCCTTCCCAAATGAATAGGGACCCTTACGGGGTATAAAGGGCTATTTTTACGCCCGTAAGATTCAGGGCAAAACAAATTGAACCCATAAGACCACAAAGGTAAGGAGAACAAATTGAACCCCTTATCTCTCAAGTGACCCTCTACTATATATCACAGTAGACATCTATTGGGTTATTAGTTTATAAATCATTATTTTATGATTTTTTGAAATTTCCATATTTCCAATTAATTTCCATAAATTATCCCAAAATTCATGTAATCATTTTTAGAAATAAATGGTAAATATTAGTCCCAAAACACTTGTATAAAAATGACCCAAAATATTTTATACTGTGCAAATATAACCCAATAGGTTTCATTACTAACCCATTGTAATCTAAAAACATATAAAGATCTCAAAAACAACATGTATATATTAAAAGGTAAAATAAATTAAACCCTAAGGTTTTCCAAACCTATATAAATCCATATATATATAAACTAAACCCCCATGCATGTAAAATATGTAATAATATTCACAAAATGATTGTTAGAAACGGTCATTAGAAACGCAAATCCGGGAGTGTACGCACTTAGATTGTGGTGAAGAATGCTATATCCAGGCTTCGTGGCCTCTCTCTCTCTCTCTCTCTCTCTCTCTCTGTGAATGGGTAAGAAACCCATTATAAACGGTGGTTTTTTTTTTTTTTTTTTTTTTTTTTTCATTATAAAATTAATAAGAAAGAAAACATGGTAATTTTTGGGTAAAGCAATTGAAAAGATTTTTATTCAATTATTATGTTTTAACCGTCCTTGACGTGAGACATGTGGGATACCACACGTGACAGCATGTGATGTGTACGTTAAGTATTTGGATGATGTTTGGGGTTGGGACCACATTTGGGTAAACCAATGAAGTTTAGATATTTAATTGGGAGAAAAAAATAATTTAGGTACCACATTGGGATTTTTGGAAAAATAGTTTAGATGGCACAAATTTAATTAAAATGGTGGGATTGTAACATGAGGTGTCAATTTCACAAAAACAAAAAACAAAAAAAAGAAGAAGAAAAAAAGAAGGGTGTCCAATAAGAGTTGAATTGCTCACATGCATTTTAGACTGTAAATTGGAGTAGAGTCTCCACCAAAGAGCCTTTGCTGGAAAGTGAGAGAGGGAGAGAAATTGAGAGAAAGTAGAGATTTTAAAGAGAGAAAGACCAACATAGAAGAGATAATTGGGGATATTCAAATTTTGAAGCTCATAGTTGGGTATTTCAATAAGAACTTCCTTCTGTACTTATATTATGAATTTTATGATAATATTGAATGTCAATTTGAATTTGAATTGATGTACGGATGGAGATTGGGAAGCTTGGAAGTTCATCTAATACTTACTGAAACTTGAATAACTGATACCTCATGACCTTGTACGAATTGGTGCTTGAAATTTTCATTAAAATTACCTTACAGGAGGAGAATTATAATGGTAAAATTTAAATTACGGGAGGAGCTCTATTTCTTGCATCAAAAATGTGTTGGGCTTATTTGATTCTTATAGCAAAAACTCAGGGGAAGAGCTTATCAACAAATGTAAATCCAAAGTGCTCATTGGCAAATCAGCTATGCAGAGGTCTCAACGAATTGTAGGTTTTTCTGGTATGCAAATGGAATCCTTGCCTTTTACATGCATCTCTTGGTGTTCCTTTATTTAAAGGTAAACCCAGGAAAAGATATTGCGGCCTTTAGCGGAGAAAAATAAGGCCATTTTTTTTTTTATCAATTGCTGGGAGAGTCCAATTCACCAAATCTGTTATTATTCAAATGTTCCTTCACTCAATGTTTGTTTACAAATGGCTTGCTAGTTAGGTTTACAAATGGATATCCAATTTCATATGGTTAGGTTGTACTGATAACAGAAAGATGGTTACTTTGAGGTGGAATCTAGTTTGTCCATTTTAACGTCATTTTCTTGTTGGGTAGCTTTGCTAAAATGCAAATTTAATTCCTCTTCCATATGGTTTGTATTAAAGGAAGCTTTTTCAGCACATCAGATTACATTCTCATTGGATTTGTAGCCTTGTAGGTAATGGTAGCTCTATTAGTTTTTGGCAGGATTCTTGGTTGGATAGTTGATGTTAACTTGTCTTTCAAAGTTTTTATTTTTAATTCTTAATCATCAGTGGAATCATGATCCCCATTTGGCTAGCTAATGTACCTTTTACTTCTGATATTTTGGATGTGCCCCACCCATTTGAGCAACATGCTGATTGTCTAGGTTTGGCCTCATTTTAAAATGGGAATTTTTATTTGGGGAAATCAGGCAGAAGGCCAATTCCAATGTGTTGTAAAGCATCAAGTCTTGCCAAAAATTATCTTATGCCACAAGTCCACTTTGGCCCTATTTGGCTATACTTTTAGATAGTCCAAAATCACTTTTCATATTTTCAAAGTTATCCTTAAATGCTCGAGTATGAAAACAATTTTTTCCACCCATATCCTTTAATATAATGATAATAACCCTACCTTAGACCCATGTCCTCTCCTCTTTTGTTGCTATGCTCATTTATGCTACCGACATCAATGTATTGGTAACCTCAGCCAACTTGAACCCTTAGGATCCAAATTTAAACTTCAACTCTTTCTTTCTTTCTTTCTTTCTTTCTTTCTTTATTCTTTATTTTATTTTATTTTATTTTATTTTTATTTTTAATAGATTCACTGATTTATATTTGTTGAAATTTTTTCAAGAATTGATTCTCTAAAATTTAGATTTGTAATATTTTTTTTTAATATCAATTTGTGCTCTTTTTTTCTTTGTTTTAAGTGCACAAAAGGAAAAAGGTATAAAAAAAAATGTAAGCAAACTCCCCAGTAATACACCTTTGTGGGGTTGGTCGAACGATCAAATCTTAGGTGTGTTTTCTAGAGGTATTGTTTTGACACCTTGCAACTATTGTCGTAACGACCCGAAATTGGGGACGTTAGTTATAGTAAGAAAAATCAATTTTAAAACCAATTTTGGTGGATGTTTAATAAAAATAATCATTTTGAAAATATTTTTAGAAAATCCGGCATGATCCCATCTATAAATAGGACATATCAAGTTATTGACTAGTCATAAAACCTGTAGAAAAAACGCATTTATAATCATTTTCAGCTATCCACACAATATTTCTAAAATAAATAATTTATAGGTTGCATCATAGCCCCATGGGTCTCATTCAATCCACATCATTAATAATTTAATAATTTAATATTACAGGCTATGAATTAAAATAAATACATGCTTAGCTTTCAACCAAAATAAAATACAATAATTTCTTAAATATTTTACACATTCTCTACATGAATGCAAGCATGCTAACATGATCCCAAAACCCTAGGTCAAAATTTACTTTTGAAAATAGAATTTGCAAGAAAACTAGGGGGCGTGAGCTATATACACTCAGTAAGAAAATATTTCCCTAAAATAATCCAAGGTTTTAAAATCACTGTTTTATATACTTTTCAAAGAACCCTGTAAAACCATTGTTAATTTGCAATTGATACATCAATTTATAATACCAAATTTTAAGGTATAAAAAAATAGCTATGGAAATAAAATATAATGATATAATGCTTAAATACCTCGTTAACATTAACCCATTTTTATGAAAAAGGTAAGAAATAAATCTCAATTATTTATAAATCAAAATTGAATTATTTTCGATAACTTCCTCGTGGCATAAAAACCTTTCGATAACTTCCACGTGTCCAAAAAATCCATTTTATATCCAACTACATTTATTTGAATGCCTTAGGTGATATGTGTTATAAACCTCCCTGGACAAACGGGGCCCTCATACGGAATAAAGGGGTTTTATTCTCATAAATTCGGAGTAAAACTGACTGAATCCATAGGACCACAAGGGCAGGGCAAAACCAACTGAATCCCGTTATAATCTCAAGTGACCCTCCACTATCAAGTGAGGCATTCTTTAAAGCCCGTAGAACCATTTTTCTTCTTATTCATCATATCTATAATTTCTCAATATCACTGGAAAATATAATGAATTTTCCCAAAAATTATTCAATGTGTCTAAACCTTTAAATCATATGAAATAATTCCCATAATTCATATATTTCATTTTCCACCCACTTTTAAAAACACTTAAAATAAAAGTAACCCTCAATATTTTTACTGCACAAAAATGGCCCAATAGGTTTCAAAACCAACCTATTTCGACCCATGAATATAAAGGGTTTCAAAATTAACATGAATATAACGAAAGGGTGTATATAAATCAAACCACAAGTTTTCCAAAATTTTGTAAAACCCACAAAATATACCCCTATGCTTGACATTTATGCAAAGTATACCAAATACATGTGCTTTTACATGATTTATACCTAAACCCGCATGCATCAATGGTTTAAAATGAGAAAATGCCCCTACCTCTAGGATGGAATGAAAAAAAATGAAAATCTACCACTGTAGGCGCATAGATCGAGTCAAGAAATGCTAGATCCGAGATCACCGGCGTCAAATCGGAGCTCCCAAGCTCCGGCGAGCTACCGTTAGGCCTCTGCCACTCTCTCGACTCTCTCCTTCCCTTTTCTCTTTCTCCCCTTCTCTTTTCATTCTTTTCTTTCTCCGCCAACAATGGGGTTAAACCCTATAAAAAAAAAAATCAAGTTCTTTTTTTTTTTTTTTTTTTTTTTTTTTTTTTTTTTTTTTTTTTTTCAAAATGTGGGTCCTCACAATTGTTGCTTGTGTGGGTATGAGATATCTCACCTAGGCTATTAAGGAAATAGTCTAAGCTCAAATTTTGGTACGAGTATGGCCTCGGATATCCCCAATCATTAATAATTAAAAAAAAAAAAATCACTACTATATAATACCAAACAGAGCAACAAGAGAAGGGAAAAAAAAATCACTTATTATATTGGCCAATTTAGTCAATTCATGGTTATAGCAACTTCAATAGATGTTCTTCCTAAACAGACAAAAAAAATCACTTCTAACTCTAACAGCACTTTTGAAATACAGTTTCCAAACAGAAACTGATTCTTTTCTGTTACTCGTAAATTCTAATTCTTTTAAGCTTTTGCCTTAAAGCAAAAGCAACAATTTTCCCAAACAAGGCCTTAGGTGAGGAAATGGTACCGTTTCTGTAAGTTTGTGGTATTTTCAGATACACGAATGCCATATCTACCAGGTATGGTATAAAAACAAGTCGTTGCCGTTAAACAAGGAGGGAGATTCTTCATCTGTTTATGCCCAAGATTTTCACAGCAATCATGGGGTTTATCCCCTTCAACATCTAGCTGGGATTTTCAGATTTGAATCCGATATCAATTTCGTGCTTCTTTTTTGTGACAGACAGTTACTCCTTCAAACAGTTACATTACAACAATATACCCGAACACATAAATAGTTACTTTGCAATTTACAAATCTTCTCTTCAAACAGCTACACTGTAGTCCACAATCTTCAGCACTAGCCAGTTTCACAACACACCACATTCATATAAGTCCCAATGTGACTAATTACATTAGCAGGGTCAACAGTTACATCAAGCATCTACAGAATAAGAACACAAATTAGTAACACAATGATTTCGCACATCAAAATCGAAAATACCCAAACAAAGAATGCCATCCGAAAAAAAAAAAAAAAAATGTAACAAAAACGAATAATCTGAGCAACAAAGCCATCAGAAAAAAAACACATGTGACAAAAAATTAAAAAAAAATAAACACAAAGTAATTATATTCCTCCACAAATTGGCAGCACAACATTCTCTCGGACCCCAACCGAAAAATATTGCGAGAGATCGAACACGGGGACATATTTCCCCAAAAAGATAAAATCAAAATGTGTAAATGCCATTTTTCATAGAACGTGGACTTTGTTCCAAAATTTTAATGTCCACAACCATCACATTTCGAGCTCTTAATCTTGAAGTAACTCATAATTACAAGAAGTAGAATCTGAAATTTTTGTTCTATTAAACGAAACCCTAGAAACCGTAACATCAATAACAAATAAACGAGCCATAAAGGTCAAATCTTTGGGTTCAAATCAAAGGTTTTACTTACATAAACGTAGTTCCCGACCCCAAAAATCAAACCGGTGTTTGTCCACCAATGATGTAAAAACGGCAACTCATTCCACCCTTGAGCTGCAAAGTTTAACGACGCGCGATGTACTTGGAGAAACATTCGTTTGCCTTAAATTCAGTTACATGATTCGTGGACTATGAAAATTGCAGATTTTGTGAGACGCATATCTCCGGTTTTTATGGGATTTTTATGTTCAACAATTTCAAACTAAAATTGTTTATAGCTAACGAAAGGGGCATTTTTGTCCAGTCCTCTAAATGTGGACTTGAGACTTTGAATATCGTTTTAAGGAGGACTTCAGCTTGTACAAGTATCCAAAAAAGGACTCGTGTCCACACGCCCCTTTTTATTTTTAGGCTGCTTACGAGTATTTTTAATCGCATAGTGCTATTGTGTTTTGGGGTAATATTGTTTGGCAGTAATTCATTTCTCCTAAGAGATCTATTCATTTCTTGAGATTATTATATAACATATTGCTTACTGAAGATGATCATCAGGTTAGAAGGATTCCCACTATTTTCTGCTGCTATTTTATGTGATCCTCCTTCAGCCGTAGAATCTTGCCTTCCTTCTTTTCTTTGCTTGTGATTATGCCGATACTTTGTGGTCCTGGCTACATATATATAATAGATTTTGTATTCCTTTCGCTCTTTATCCTACTATTAAGGAAAATCTGTCTGCTAAGCTTAAGCAATCTTTTAGTCCCCAGTTAACAAATTTATAGAGATTGGATGTAATGAGTGTGCGTTGGTTATTTGGAAGACCCGCAATGATTTAATTTTCACCAATTTCTCTCTTTTAGTGGGTAGAGCCACTGGGTCAGATATAGCATGAATTAGAGAGGGTTGTTCTCTTTTGAAGTCTTGTATATAGACCTGTCGACGGGTTGGATTTGGACTGGATTAGGGCATATCCGGATCCAATCCATTAAGCAATATTGTTAATTCGATCTGATCCGTTAATCTGACGGATCCTTGATATATAAACCTATATCCGATTTGTTTATTTATTCAATATCCGATCCGTTTAGCAAAAAGAATAAAACCATAAACCAATCTCAGTTAGCATAACCTATATATCTAGTCTAAAACTATGGTGACAAAAGTCTCAAAGATCTACCTACGGCCTACCTATTCCATTTAGTTCTTACTTGTGATTAGAAGAAAAAAATAAACATTATGAATTAAATTGATCCCACTTCTTCTGTCAATTAGAAGCGAAAAGCACTAATATATCCAATAATCCAAAAGAACAAGTGCAACAAAATTGTACAAATATGAAATCTATCAATATTAATGTAAATAATATAATGATGAAATATGAAACAACCATAGAAAAAGAAAATCTGCCCAATTATGATATCAAACAATCTATTCTATGGAAACACACTCATCCATAACAAATGTTATATATATATAAAATGGCATCCCAATCATAATATATATTATTCACTTGTCGGATTGGATCCTTAACGGATTGGATCAACCTAAATCCATATCTGCTCAATTATGATATCAAACAATCTATTCGGGTTATAGAATTATAAAATCATTACCCATATCCGGTTTTTCGGATCAAATTTGGATTAGAATCCGGTCTATTAACAGGTCTACTTGTATGGGGTGTTTAGGACTTGATCTTCAGAGTTTAAAATCTATGGGTGTTCTAAGCATTCCTTGGAAATCTCTGAAGATTATTCTGCTTTATTGACATCTCTTGCTCCCTTATGGGATGAAGGTCAATATTGATGGAGTGACCAAGGTAATCCTAGTCTTGTTGCTAGTGGGGGTATTTTCAGAAATTACAAGGGTTTTGTTGAAGAAGTTTTTGGTTTTAGTCTGGGCATTTATTCAACTTTCTGTGCTGAACCTACAGGTCTTATTTTGGCGGTTTCTTTTGCCTGGGATAAGGGTTAGCACAATATTTAGATTAAAAGCGACTCTTTTGTGATCTAAGTTTCCAATTTTTTCAAACATTCCTAGTAGCCTATGGGTCCTAATATTGCTACTTTAGAGATTGAGAGAGAGAGGGAGAGAGAGAGAAAGAGAGAGAGAGAGAGAGAGAGAGAGAGAGAGAGAGAGATGATGGGTTTTCCATTCTATGGATTTGTTTCTTGATGGTTTTTATCTCTTTTGTTGATCTCATTGTTAATTGTAACCTAGGTGGGGGCATTTTATAAGCTATCAAGACCAGATAGTTATTCTTCTTTTATAGTCTTTTAATGCTTTTTCCTTTTCTCTTTGTAATGTTTATTTTTTCCTATATTAATAAAACTTAGAGCTACCTAACACATGACTAAGAGTTTTTAGGGTGACAACTTAGTTGGGATGCTAAATTTCTCTATGAGATTATGATGCTATAGGCTCCCCTTTTCTCAATATATATATATAGATTTTGAATTTCGAAGTTCTTGTTTTATAAATATAAAAAAAAAAAAAAACAAATGAATCTTCAAAAAAGTTAAAGAAGACATGTTTGAGGTCACTCTTTTTGGACATGGATTATGGGGTTTTGATTGTTTTGATTTAGATCTATGTGTCAATTTATACTTGGATGGGATAGAAGTATTTCTAGGTTCACTTTTCATGGTGCTTTGAGTATGTAAGGAACACCTACACAAAATAGTGAGAACAGGTTGTATATTAATGTTATTCTTGTGCTAATCCAATGCACAAGGAATACCTAAAAGGAAACAACCACAATGATAAAATCTCCTCTAAAGGGAAAATTAGCGAAAAGTCCACTTTGTAGGACTTATAAAGGCATAAGTCCATGTAGAAAACTTATGCAGCAATAAGTCCATTTTTAAGTAAAACATGAAAGTTTTGTGTGAGTGTCAAATGAGTAAAGTCATTATTACCCTTAAGTGTTATTTTTTGTTTGCAAACTTTAAAATGGCATAACTTTTGTTTTACATAATAATTTTTTATAAAATTTATCTCTTTACAATTTATTCGTCAAGACTTTCGAAAGAAGACCCATAACTAATATGAAATTATGTATTAAAAAAAAAAACAATTAGATCATGTATATATTTCAAAACAATTAAAATAGTTCATCTAACTTCAATATCTCCATGAAATTTGTTAAACCAAGTGTCCGTACCTAACTTTAACTTATTAAAATAGTTAAATATAAGTGATTGTGAGTAATTTTAATTCTTCGGAGTGAGTTATGTGAAACAGTTACTTGTAATTGTTTTGAAAAAACACTTATATCTTGAATGTTTATGTAATCTAACTTCAATATTACATACAAATAGTTAAACCTAAGTGTTTGTGACTAAATTTAACTTATTAAAACTTTAAATTTAAGAGATTATGATTAAGTTTAACATTTTGAAGTGGGTATTATGAAACAGTTATATATAATTTTTTACAACTAAATTTTGAATATGTTTTATAATATGACTTAAATATATGATGAAAACAAATAATTTTAAGTGTTTGTAACTAAATTTAACATATCAAGTTGGTTTGTGATTAAATTGAACCCTTTAAAATGAATTTTATGAAACAGTTACATGCAACTATTTCAAGTAAAATTAAATTCAAAGTCATGTACTTAGAAAATATTCACGCAGTAACATGTTTTTTAGGGGTGTGATAAGGGGAATGATGAATTAAGAAAAGGTTAGGTGAGGTTGGCTTCCGTACAAGAAGAGCACATACTTCTAAACCCTCAACCATTGAACAAAGGCATTAACTTTCCTGCTACATGTTGCTTTGTAGCAGAATGTATAAAAAATCATCATTGCTCCTACACCAATCAACTCATTGAACTCTTTGTCATTAGGTAAATATCTATGTTTTAAAAATTATATTATATTTTTGGTTCTCAGGAAAATCTAGCAAAAAACGAAAGAAAAATGAAATTGGTTTCATAGATCTGAGTGTTACTTTAGATTTGTTTTTCTAAGAGGATGACAACGATAATAGCTTGATGGCATGATGGATTCATGGTGACAAAATGGATGCTTGAAGTCGCCAGGCTCGCAGCTTCAAGAAGAAGGCGCACAAGTTGTCGCTTCAAGGAGATGGACACAGGTTTAACGTTTTGTTTTTGTTAGGGAGGTAGATTACACTATGGGTAAGGGTATTTTGGTATGAAAAATTTAAGGTGGACTTTAGGCTACATAAGAATGTTTTGTAAACTTATGCCTACACAAGTCCTATTTTATGGACTTGTGTCCAAAGTCCCCAATAAAGTATCATAAGACTGACGAATAGTTCAGAAATAATTTCAACAATGTTGTAAAGATTTTATAAAGAAGATGTGGTTAGCAAACACGTTTTTGTTATTAGAATTTATTTTGTTATGTTTGTTTTTTTGTAACTTATTAAACACCAAAATCGTGTATCTTACCCACGATTTATGACAAAATCGTGTCTAACAACCACAATTTTAATGTGCACCAGATTTATACTATTTTCTATCAACTGTATTCGGATTGTATACACACCTTAAAAACGTGGCTACCAACCACGTTTTATTAGTGTTCCGAAATAAAATTGAAAATCATATCAAAACCTGAATAAATTAATAAAAAAGTAATATTTAGGCAAAATAGCCATTCCCCGACTGCCATGATCAAAATATTAGTTTTTAAAACCTCGGTTGCTACATTCACTCAAAGGTTCAACCTTTAATTGAGTTGCAATGTTGGTAATTTGCCCTGCCCCAACGTATCCAAGCCATGAAATCCTCATCCATAACTTCATTATCCCAATTTACAACAAAACTATTAACAAAAGCCCTTATACCCATGCAACCCTACTTTCTTTCTATTTTATTTTTATTTTCAGGAGGTTCCAGATGCTTTGCATCTAACTAATCCCCATGGAAAATGTAGTCCTCTCGTTCCACATGATGCGGTTGATTAAGCTGATTTTAAATTTTTGTATGTGAAATGGACCAATCAATTCATAGATGATTCTAAGATTAAACAAAATTGGATTTACCCATATCGTGTGGGCTACCGCCTGTATATATATAGTAAATAGGGGAAATTAGTGATTAGTCTACAATTAGGTAAAATATTAGCAATTAGTCAAGTAAGAATTTTTCTAATTCAATTAATCAATAAGGTGAAACTTATTTAGCAATTAGTCACAATTTTTTTTATAAAAAATTCCTGGTTTACCCTTATTATTACTAAGGGCACTTCATTTTTTGTTAGAAAGGGCACCTTATGTAACTAACTTGGTTTTGTAGTGTTCCAATTTTTAAAAGCTTATAACTTGCACTACACACATCCATTTTTTAAATTAAAAAAATATATATATTTTTAGAACCTACTCATTGTCATCTTCGAAACAAGATCCATATTGTTTTGGGAATTTTAAAAAAAATTTAAAGTGTAAAATTTTACAGTTTTGCTTGATCCAATATTTACTTCAGAAAATTGTAAAAAATTTACTACTTGGTATGGTCTAGTTCATAAAACTATAAAATTTGACTACATAAAATTGTAAAATTTTACAATTTGATATAGTATACAAAATGATGTTGCATATTATTATTATTATTTTTTTAAAAGAAGTGTTTTGAAAGATGACTTCTTTTTAGGCCTTTTTTAACTAAGCATTATGAAAGCAATATTCTCTTCTGCCCTTTTCTTCCCCTCTTTTGCTACAGTAATATGCTGATGTGGTGGCCTCTACCCTTTTTCTTCTTCTTCTTCTTCATTTTTTTTTTCTTTTTCCTTTAATTTTTCCCCAATCCTGAATGATAGAACGCTTGCTCACTTCATTGCTAGTTGAAAAGAGAAAAAAAATGAAAAACAAAACAAAATGAAATGCGAGGAGAAGATGGTTCAAATTTCATATATTCCTCATTCTCTTCCCAAAAATTGTTGCCTTCTCCTGTATACCATTGTCAAGCTTCCTCTTTAGCCTTGTTGTTGTATATACTTTCTCTATCTCCTACACATTTCAATCTGTATGAATCCATGTAAAGCTTAACACACCAAGCCTCCGTTGTGTTGGATTAGAGAGGGCAAACATAGCATCTTATAAGTTCAGTGAACAGTTAGACGGATTGAGGAAAAATCCCCCTTAGATTGTCACCAATTGAGGGCCTAGGTTTGTGAGGGCAAGTGATGGTGGTTTTGGTGTCGTTGAAATACTGTAGAGATCGACGATAATGGGGTGACTAGTTTGATGGCAGGGCATGGGTCGCAAGATGGGATCCCATCTCTATCTTTGTCGTTGGGTGTTTTTTGCAAAAAAAAATTAAAAAGGAAAAAGAAAAAAAAAAGGAATAGACGACAATCAGAGACAGTAGAATAAAAGAGGTCGGAGAGATCGCCTGGGGCTTTGGACTAACCATTAGAAGTTGTCGAAGGAGAATCACTAAAGGATGAAGCTATTGATGTGCTTTTAGCCTTTTACTGTAGCATCGTTGGGTATGGGGAGAAAGAAGGAGAAAGAAGTAAAGATGAGGGTAGTTTGGTCAGTAATGAGCCAAATGGACTAAATGAGTTTACAAAAAAAGTTACTTGACTAAATGCTAAATACGTGTTACTTTCTTGACTATTGGCCGAATCCCCCATATCTATTTATATTTACACTACCTATAAAAGTCTGTATCTTAGAAAAACTTTTGATTGACCATTGCATCCTTATTGTAAAATTTAAATACTCATTTGCCCCCCATATTTAATTAAACATTAAACAATTAAAAATGTTTATTTTCCAACAAAAAAGAAGAAAGAAAGATAATGATGTCCATTTCATGAATTCTACACAACCTTCATTACTATGGATGTCTCCTAATCAACTTCTTATTCCTACCATGACTCCTAACCATGGAAGGAGGTTTAACATATAGGAACATAATATATGTACATGTCTCCAAAACAAGATTTATGTTTTCAACAAATAGTAACAAATAATTATATTTCCATAATCTATAAATATACAAATCTGAGAATTTATGAATTTTCGTCTATATTTTATTATTTAGATATATTCACGTGCAACGCACATGTGCCCATATCTAGTAAATATATAAAATGACGTTTAAGCATGCCATGTGACAATTAGATAGTAGGTCTCTTCTATTTCTAAATTTTTAGAAAAAAACCATGTCATCTCATAATATTAAATCCTTATTAAATCTCAACATTAACCCCCCATTAAATCTCTCTTCTTATAATATCTCTCTCGGTTACAAACTTAGAATATAGATCGCTATTATCTCTCTCTCCCCTTTCTTATTTCTCTCAGTTACAATATTAATTCCTATTAATATTTTAATATTTTAGTTCTCTTCCTCTATATTAATTCCTATTCTCTTCTTTGATCACTAAAGGTCTCTCTCCCTCCCTTTCTCTCCAATAAATCTCTCTCTCTCTCTCAATCACACCAAAACTTTAATGGTCTTCACATTTTGTAACAATTAATCCATCTTTGACAATTTTATATTTTTATATCTAATTGCATTTAGATCGATTCGATCCAATGCAACCTCCATATACAACTAACAAACAGGTCAGCAACCTTTTCTATTTATTTTTATATGTTGGATTGGATTGTCTCTACATTTGAAAATTGTTAAAAAATCAAAAGCAATCCCCTTTTTATTTATTTATTTATTTATGGTAGTTTAAAAACAATCCTTTTAAGTATCGTATTGTATTCACATGTTAGAAATTTAATTCACTGTACACCTTATGTAAATTTTAACATTTGTAGATTTTTAAAAATATCAGTCCTTCTCAGAAAAGGATAACAAGCAATCACAATGGCATAATATGTTTCTTTTGTATTTTTGTAATCTATCATTGCAACTAGGTTTTCAATGATGATTTAATTGCCAATTTTGTGTTAATATATCTGTTAGTCTTAAGGTTTCATTTCATGAATATATTATGATTTTGATAATCGATAACAAAGCATTGATGATTATGGACTAATGTTTATCATTTGAGTTGATTATTATAAGCTAGGTTTTTCTATGCTCAAATGCTATCATAAGAAGAAAGCCAAAGACAACAAGAAAAGAAAAGGGCCTCAAAGAAGAGAAGATTCAACTCTCAAGAAGCCTTAGAAGACTTGAAGATATTGAAGACTTGGGTATTTGGGTAAGAGTTAGGATTTTATGTAAATGGTTGAATGATGAAAGCTCAATGACTTTAGACTATAGACCATAACCGCAAGAAGTATCAAACTTTAATTGGAAAATCATTTATGGACTTGGAGGTTTTTAGTTGTCCAAGTTCAATTTCAGATGTCCAAAAGTTCACTTCAGATGTCCAAAATTGCAACTTAGACGTCCATTAGTCTGAAACTTTAAAAAGTGCTTATCATTACTGTCAGGCAATTTCGGACAACCAAAAACATTTTCGGACGACCGAGATGTCACTTTCGGACATCCAAGTTTATTTTCGAACGACTAAGAAGTCTGAAATGCCTTTTACCCTGAAATTGTCCTCTGGAATTTTCAGATGTTCGAAATGCATTTTCAGTCGTCCTAATTTATTGAGACAGAACATAATGGCTAGTTTTCTAAGTCCTAGAAAGTGTTCCAATGGTTATATTTTTTAATGGACTCCTTCCCAATTGTCATAAACCATTCTAGCTGTGAAAATCAGAGAATTGAATTTGAATTCTCTACCTTTCAGTGAATAATAGAGATATATATATATATTAATTTATATAATAGTTATGTGTACATAAATAAGGTAAATCAACCATTTATCTATCAAAGGAAATTAACCAAGAAAGGAATAAAAGAATTTTGAGAATATTATATTTACAAATATGACAAGTCAGGAAGGCTCCAGCATCTCTACAATCTTTACATCCTCTGTATCATCTCTGTCATGGACATAAATCATGGGATCATGTCTATGAGCACAAATTAAGGAATCATGTCTCTTAGTATCTTTATTTCTCTCATAAGCATTGACCATGCTTCTATCACCATCACTATTCAAGGAATAGTCACAAATCATGGCTGTATCAACACCATATATTAGAGGCTTTGATCATGAGGCTAGGAGTCATCTACGGGACTATCAAATCTGTAGCCTTAACACTCCCCCTTAAACTAAGCTGGGGTGAAACCGAAAGGCTTAGTTTGATACAAAGAATTAAATTGCAATTTGAGTAGGGGCTTTGTGAAAATATCAACAACTTGTCTACTGGAAGGAACAAATCAAGTAAGTAACAATCCCAAAGCCACCCATTCACGAACATAATGGTAATCAAGCTTAATGTGCTTTGTCCAAGCATAGAAGACGGGATTAATAGTCATATAAAGAGCACTCAGATTGTCATCAATGGACTTACTAGTTGTAGCTAGACCATCATAACAGTTCTTGAAATGTCAAATGTAGTCATTCAAAGACAAGAAATTTGATCAATGCGGCATTTGAATTTCCTGAAGCAATTGAAATTCACGTTCAAGAGAATTTTGGACAAATGCATTAGCTAATGTAGCCTATACTTCACGGGATGTCTTGAGTCCCACCACAAGGCTGAGGACCTCTTCTGTAAATGTTCCAGTGATCCACCCCCGCAGCAAGCGATCAGACCTCTTCCAATACTGGTACTCTGGATTGGGTGTCTCCTTCGTGCCACTAGTATCAGTACCATTTGGGGAGGAGATGGTCCTGCTTGGTTTGGGCCATGTGCCATCAATGAAACCATTAAGGTTTTGGCTTTCAATCAGTCCCATAACCTGCACGTGCCAAAGTAAACAATTTGTTGGGGGTAAAATGAATGGAAACAAAGTTTCCCACATTCAGAGTAAATGGGTAGGGATATATAGTGTTAGTAGCAGGAAAGGTAATTGAGGAAGATGAAGCCATGGAAGCAAGTGGGCTAGAAAGAAAATAAAATTCTCTCTCTCTTTAGTCACCAAGACGCTCTGATACTATGTGGACAACCAATATCTCGCCATTCAACCACGCCATTTTATTCCGATGTGCCAGGACATGATTGTTGTAATTGAATTCCATGTTATTGGAGATGATTAAGAAATTCTGTTTTTCCAAATTCTCTCCCTCAATCTGATTGGAAAATTTTTATTTTTCTTTCAAATTGCTGTTCCATATATTTCCCAAACTTTAAATAATAGGCAAAAATTTAAACTTATGTCTTAGAGGAAATATCCAAGTGAATCTAGTTAGATCATCCACAAAGCTAAGATAATAGTGAAACTTTTGAATAGATTGAATCAGTGCTGGGCCCCACAAGTCACAATAGATTTTCTCAAAGGGTTCAGTACACATAGGTAACAATGCATAGAAAGGAAGCTTTTTTTATTTTCCAATCTGATAACTCTCGCAAATATGGTTGCTCTTATTCCAGGTATCCACATGGATTAAACCTTTATTCTCTAGAAATTTAACTACTTCAGATTGGGTGTGACTAAGTCTTTGATGCCAGACACACTCATCTGCAACTCTAAACCGCTGAGAGAAAAGAGCTACCCATGGAGCTTCCAATGCATGAAGATCACCCATGCAACTCCTCGTCACGATCACCATTCTCGTTCTCCTGTCTTTTATCACAAAACTAGTGCAAGAGAATTCAAAGTTAAATGGGTAGTCACTAGTAAATTGACTAATGGACAAGAGATTTTTCTTCATATCTGGGACAAGAAGAACATTTTTTAAATCAATATTATCATTCCCAAGTCTGAAATTTGTAGTACTAACATGTGTAACAGGTAGGGTGTCTCCATTCCCAACCAAGACACTATCTCAGCTAGAATAATGTTTTAAATTATGTAATTTAGTGGGATCACCAGTTGTAAGTGAAGTAGCACTTGTATCAGCAAACCACTCAGAATCATGATTTTCATTGACATTCATGGCAGCCAAGGCATGGGGAAAATCATTAGGCTGGTAAAGATGATTGAAGCGTTCCCAACATCGTAGAGCCTCATGGCCTCTCTTGCTATATATTTGACAGATAAGGGGTGGATTGTTGCGATCTCTTGGTTGTGGAGTCCTTATAGAGGCTTAGGAATTTTGATTGGGGCTAGTTCCCTTTTTTTTTTGCCCAGGAGTAGGTCCACTTCCACTACTGCCAGCGCCATGCTTAGTGGTTTGGGTTGCCTGAGTAAAACCACAGCCTCTTGAAGAGAATTCGGGATTTGATGTTTAGGGTGCTTTTCCTTTGTTCTTTAAGTTACCTCCTTTTTGGCCAAAGAAGGCCATGTTACCAGAAGTGTTGTGAAAAAAACCGGTGTGTGTTTCATAACTTTGTAGGAGTGGCACAACATCAACATAACTTGGTGTTGGTGGTTTAAGCATAGGAGTAGTGAAAGCTTCATATTGGGCTCCTAACCCATTAAGAAGCCAAGACACTTTGCTCTTATCATCAATGGACTTACCAATTGTAGCTAGACCATCACAACAATTCTTGAAATGTCGAATATAGCCATTCAAAGACGAGAAATTTGATCGACGCAGCATTTGAATTTCCTGAAGCAATTGAAATTCTTGTTCAAAAGAATTTTGGGCAAATGCATTAGCTAATGCAACCTATACTTCACGAGATGTCTTGAGTCCCACCACAAGGCCGAGGACCTCTTTTGTGAGGGTTCCAGTGATCTACCCCCGTAACAAGCGATTAGACCTCTTATCATACAGGGACTCTAGATTAGGTATCTCCTTTGTGCCACTGGTATCAGTACCATCTAGGGAGGAGATGGTCTTGCTTGGTTCGGGCCATATGCCATCAATGAAACCATTAAGGTTTTGGCTTTCAATCAATCCCATAACCTGCACTTGCCAAAGTAAAAAATTTGTTGGGGTCAAATGAATGGAAACAAAGTTTCCCACATTCAAAGTGGATGGGTAGGGATCGATATATAGTATCAGTAGCAAGAAAAGCATCTGAGGAAGATGAAGCCATGTGCGGACACTGGAAATCGACTTGGGGGGGGGAATCGAGTTTCTGTTTCCACTTTTAAAAGGATTTTCAAAAAGCAAGGGAGTCGTTACCTCATTTTTAGGGTACGAAGAAATCACTAAAAGATTTGTTTTTTAAAAAAAACAAATTTGACTCCATTAATGGAAAATAGGCAAGTCTTGAACCAAAAATGAGGGTTCAGGGGCTAGGTTACGAAATTGGAAGGTTTTGAGCCACAGCTCATAGGCACCCATTTCGCCTGATAAATCGGTCTCATTTATTAATTGGGCTTAATTAATTTCAACCATGCAATAATAACTAAAAATTATGAAAATTAAAAGATAAAAACTAAGCTAAGTGGGACTTGGGCTCAAGCGAGCGGCCTACGTACTTCTGACGAAGATCAAAGTCCACGTAGTTTGAACAAACATATTAGGGGGGAAGAGTTTCACTCTTCGTAGGACTCTATTAGAATCCAATCCATAATCAAATACTTATTTTTGAAAAACAACTCTCTTGAAAAGAAACAACTTTAGTTTGAAAACTTGTTTGATTTAGGATCAAAACCCTAATAAAATCCTATGAATAATAAAACTCATGGGAGCATGCATTATCACATAAACAATTACATCATGACAATGGAGTTTAGAGATATACCTGACAGAACTGAGGCAGAGTTCTGTTTGCAACCTCGGGGTTTTTGAGTCGGAAGTTGGGCAGAGCTTCCACACTTTCCAAGCTTTATGATGGCCTCAAGGGAAGGAGTCGCAAATCAGGCAGAGCTTTCGCGCTTTCAAGCTCTAGAATGGGTTACAAGGTAGAGGGTACTAATAGGAACGTTCCCCACTAACTATTGAGCCAAGCTCTTCTTTAGAATGAGTCTCAAGTGAAGGGATACTAATAGGAATGTTCACCCTACCCTCAAAAGCTCAAGCTCTTCAGTTGCTTAGGAAAATTCTACTAAGACTTGATGTTCTATGAATGAAGGAAGGACCCCTATTTATAGTGAAAGGTGGGTGGAATGAAAGGCCAAGATTAGATCTAGAGGGATGATCCAAGGGCTCTAGAACACTCTCAAGAGCTGGTTCCTATCTTAAACACTTCAAAAATCCGGAGGAAATTCGAGTTATAATAAAAGATGGACTCTAAAGAGGTCAAGATAAGGTAAAACACCGTCAAAGGCCAACAGGCACCCTTGGTGGCCGTTTGGCCTTTCATTGGTGGCCATTTGGCCTTTCTAAGTGGCCGTTTGGCCTTCCTTTGCCCTCAAAGGCCAACGGGCACCCTTGGTGGCCGTTTGGCCCTTCATTGGTGGCCTTTTGGCCTTTCTAGGTGGCCGTTTAGCCCTTCTAGGTGGCCATACAGCCAACAGTAGCTGATTTGGGTGTTTTTCATGCCCTTTTGTGTATTCTTATCCCTTTATGCAATGTATCTTGCCCATTGCAAGTCCAAATACATTGGTTTTGGACTTAAAACGACCATGGCTTAATTTTCTATCCAAAATCTAATAAAAACAAACCTAATTGAACCATACTTGGTTAATTAATCAAGGGTTAAGCCCATATGGCTCATAGAGATCAATTAAAGCTTACAGGGATGACATTAAGGTTTGAACCTTAATGGAGTCCTAGTTACAATCAAACTCTCCCAAGAATAATTACAAGCATTAATACACCTTAATTAAGACCCAATTGACATTAATGGAGCATTAATTGAACTCAATTGGATCAAATTAAGAAACAATTATAAGAAGGACCGACGAACGGAGTCAAACCGAGCCTACTTGGACCATCCTTAAGCAAATCATCTCCAAACTTAACCAAATTTTAAACCAAGCCTATTCATGATATCCTAAGGCCATTGGGATCGTCCTGAGATGAATTTGATGAGAATTGGATGTCAAATAAGAATTATGCAAGTGAAATGACATAAATGCCCTCTACGTCGCAAAAGTTTTTATTAGCTATCAAGACTTAACCAAATTGAACCCTAGAAGATACCATGAAGTCTTTGGGATGTATAGAGCTTAACTAAAAAGATTTAGTGCCAAAATGATGCAATTCTATACATGTGATAATGCTCCTAAGATGGAAAGGTGTGAATCTTAGGGGATGAAAATGGGGTGTCTACAGAAGCCCCTCATTGGTGAAGTTTGCTTAGCAAGCAAACGCCAATGACCTAAAAGACACTCATTTTCAGACCCTCAGAGAACCGAATGAGTTTTGACTTTGTCAAGACTCGCGAGGAGAAACTCACTGGGGAGTATAGAAACACTCACTTTGTATCAACTTCATTGATATGTCAAGCACTTGCTATTTGTACACCAAAGTTCTATTGGTGACAAATGAAATAATCCTAACCACACACCAATTAAACTAGTGCACTCAATGTGAGATAGGGAATCACAAATTTCTAATGTGTGCCAAGTTCTATGGTGTGCTCACACAAAGTGGGAAAAGTGACTACTTAACCCATGGGGTCATCCTAGTTTGTACGCCAAAGTTCTATTGGTGCTCATACAAACTAAGGCATCCTAACCACATGCCGGATTAATCAGTGCAATCTATGTGAGATAGGGAAAAACATGGTTATACTATGTGCCAATTCTATGGAGCCCTCACATAGTTTGGGAGACGAATCCACTAAATCCACAATCATCTTGCTTACATACCAAAACTTTGGAGCTCATATAAGACAAGGCATCCTGACCACACGCCAACTGAGTTGGTAACGCTCGATGTGAGACAGGGAAACAAAGGTTTCTAATGTGTGCCAAATTCTATGGTGCGCTCACACAAAATGGGAAAAGCGACTACTTAACCCAAAAGACTCAATCTCTTTAGAACTTTTGTAATTTACTCAAGAAAGAGAGCCATTGTTTCAAAATATTTACTTAGCCAAAGCTTTTCAAAGATTTTTTCAAAGATTTTTTTTTCAAATGTTTTAAAAGAATTTTTATAAACATTACTTCAAATGTTTTTAAAAGATTTCTCAAACAATATCTCGAATGTTTTCGAAAAGATTTAAAAAAAAAAAAAAAACTTTATTTCAAACATTTTCTTAAAAGATTTTTCAAACATTACTTCAAATGATATATATATATATATTTTTTAAAGATTTGTCAAAACATTAGTTCGAATATTTTTTTTAGAAGATTTTTCAAACATTACTTCAAATGATTTTCAAATGCCTCAAATATTTTAAACTTTTTCAATACCTTAAACTTTTTCTAAGTTTTCCAAAACAATGCTTCTTTTCTTGAGGTGGGAAAAGCAACTACTTAACCCATAAGGTCATCCTAGTTTGTATGCCAAGCCTATTGGTACTCATACAAAATAAGGCATCCTAACCACACGCTAGACTACCTGGTGCACTCTATGTGAGATAGGGAAAGATATGGAAATACTATGCACCAATTCTATGGAGCCCTCACATAGCTTGTGAGACGAATCCACCAAATCCACAATCATCTTGCTTACATGCCAAAACTTTGGACCTCATGTAAGACAAGGCATCCTGACCACACACCAACTAAGTTGGAAGCGCCCGATGTGAGACAGGGAAACAAAGGTTTCTAATTTGTGCCAAATTCTATGGTGCGCTCACACAAAATGGGAAAAGCAACTACTTAACCTTTGGGTAATGGATATACTATGTGCCAATTCTATGGAGCCCTCACATAGCTTGGGAGACGAATCCATCAAATCCATGATCATCTTGTTTACATGCCAAAACTTTGGACCTCATGTAAAACAAGGCATTCTGACCACACGCCAACTGAGTTGGAAGCGCACGATGTGAGACAGGGAAACAAAGGTTTCTAATGTGTGCCAAATTCTATGGTGCACTCACACAAAATGGGAAAAGCAACTACTTAACCCCTGGGTAATGGATATACTATGTGCCAATTCTATGGAGCCCTCACATAGTTTAGGAGACGAATCCACCAAATCCATGATCATCTTGTTTACATGCCAAACCTTTGGACCTCATGTAAAACAAGGCGTCCTAACTACACACCAATTGAGTTGGAAGCGCTCGATGTGAGACAGGGAAACAAAAATTTCTAATGTGTGCCAAATTCTATGGTGTGCTCACACAAAGATGGGTAAAGCAACTACTTAACCCATTGATTCATTTTCAATTTTCTTTAAACATGTACCAAATTCTATGGTGAACTCAAAATTATGGAAAAAGTGACTATTTAATCCATAAAACTCAAAATACTTCAAAACTTTGCAATTTACTCAAGAAAGAGAGACATTATTTCTAAATGTCACTCAGGCAAAACATTGCTTCAAATGTTTAAAACATTATTTCAAATGTTTTAAAGGATTAGTTAAAACATTATATAAAAAAAAAATCTTTTCTTTTTAATCATTACTTCCAAATGATTTAAAAGTTTTCAATCATTATTTCTTAATGATTTAAGAGAGATTTCAAATCATTATTTCTTAATGATTAGAAAGAGATTTTAAATCATTATTTCTTAATGATTTTCAAAAGCATGCTTTTTTCTTAAAGAAAAATTTTCTTAAGTACTTTCCAAACACCTTCAAGCATTCTTTCTAATGCTTTTCCTTTTTCAAAAACTCTGAATCACTCGAACACTATTTCAAATGCTTTTAAACCAAATACATCATTTCCAATGTTTTTCTTATTTTTCAAAAACCACTTTTTCTTTTTCAAAGAAAAATCACTTTTAAATCAAAACTTCTTTTTTTTTTCAAAGATAATCACTCTAAAACCACTTTTTCTTTTCCAAAGAAAAATCAAAACTTCTTTTTCTTTTCTAAAAACATTATTTCCAATGTTTTTTTTTTTTTTTTCAAAAACTTCGTTTTCCTTTTTCAAAGGAAAATCACTTTTAAAATGGAAAACATTACTTCTAATGTTTTGCTTTTTAGAAAGGTATATGTTTATATACTTTTTGGAAAAAACCTTTATAGGAAATCTTTTTTTATTTTTAGAAATATCATTTCAAATCCCTTTTATTTCAAATTCTTTAAACTTTTTAAAGAAAGCATTATAATGTTTTAAATCCTTCTAAACATCATCTTTAATGCTTTAAACCTTCAAAGCAATGGACTTTTCTAAGTATTTCCACAAACAATGCCTTCTTCCTTGAAATATATATATATATATTTTTTTTGCAAACAAAACTCCCCATTCTTTTTTCATATTTTTCATGATTCAAAATTTTTTCAAGACTTTTTTTTTTAATTTTTTCTGGATTTTCCCTGATTTTTTTAAAGCCTTTTTAATGCCAAAAAGTCCCAAAAAAGGTGCCAAAATAGGCTAAAGGAGGTGAGTGGCCAATTGGCCTTCCCCAAGGGCCGGCTGGCCAACAGGTGGCTTTTTAGCCCTTTTTCCTCTCTTTTTAATGCTCACATGTGAGCATTTCATGTACCCCTAAGCCCCACACGAATTTGAGAGCTTCTCTCTTTAGAATTCCAACTCAAAACCCATTTCCAACTTCTTTAAATCACTAAAATTGATTTCCCAAATCCTAGGATTCAACTAAATTAGATTATTTGAACTTAAAGAAGGACATTCAAACTTCACGAATCAACTAATTGGAGGATTCATGCTCCACCAAAACCCAATATCCACAACAAGCTTTTACAAACTTTTCAATTTTTATCAATGGCTTCCTTTTCATCTACTAATGAAGGAAAGTTCCCTTACATTATAGTCAAGAAGTATAAGCCACCAACCAAAAAGAAGAAGATTTGAACAATTAACTGTTATGCTTTCATTGATATTCCATGTTATGTAATTTTTTGAACAAGGATAACCCAATTTGAGGTTTATGCATGTATTAGGAACACGTAAACTTGTATCCAAACATTATTTAGACACTTTTTGATATGAAATTAGAGTCCCAATGCTCATAAAAATTCACTTACGAACATTTTGCATACACACCAAGATTCTCTGGAATTTCATTCCTCAACTTATTTCTGACCTTTCTAATTCACTAGGATTGATTCAAAAATCCTAAGACAAAATTGAAGCATTCAAGCCCCAAGATGACATGTAAGGACTCTCAGCCCCTGAGTCTACATTAATTTGGCCCACAAGCTTGTAAAATCTCTTAACCTTGAGACTGAACAAAGTTGATCCTCAAACCTCGAGGTAGGTTCACAGAAGGCATTCAGGCCTTAAGACTAGATGATGACAGCCCATTGAGGGAAATTAGTAAACCTGGACCCAACAAAATGTGTACAACTCTATAATGTATAAGAAGGGAAAGGCCAACAGTGGCTTTCAATCAAGATTCACCATTTTTTTCTATAGAAAGCATTAGGGTCACCTAAACAAACCTAGTACAATCATAGAGCCTTTTTCTAAAATCATTTTCTTTAGTTATAGACACGTCTTATTAGAAAAATATGTACTTTTAAGAGGCCTATATTGAACCTGTTGTTCTTTCAGAGCATGGAGACAAAATGGACACTTTCTTTTTCCCTCTTCTTATTTTTCTTTTCAAAAACCCTAACTTTTGCCTAGATTGCCCTTTTGGGTTTTCAACCTAGCGGGTTGCCCTAATTTTTGCCTAGGCCGCCCTTTTTGGGTTTTCAACCTAACGAGCTTTTACTTTCTCTTCATTTCTTTTTTATTTTCTCTTTCTTGTCTTTTTTTTCTTTTCTTTTTTTTTTTTTTTTTTTTTTTTTTTTGCCACAAACCATTCAAATCTTGAAACTACTTTAACCATGGAAGAATTCGATTCATGAAATCTCATAGCCCCACTCTTCATTGAGTCATTTAGATATTTCTACCAAATAAGACAAATCATTTCCTCAGAAATTACTGCTACCCCTTTTTCTATCATGAAATCTGTGATGAGAGTTTCGGTTGAAGGACAGGGTATGGTGTTACAAATGAGGCATTTTGTTTGACCATGGGATTGAATAGGATCACAACAATCAGGACTTCTTTGGAAGGCAAGGTTAATGACCAATAAAGACACAGGATTAAAACAAAACACAAAGACAAAAAGTAACAAAAGTTAGTGGAAAAATCATATCAACTTTCTCAGTGGCATGTTAAATCTCTTAGGAGGCTTACAGATGAAACTATTCCCTTTCAACTTAGTCACAAAGAATCACCTTCAATGATTAGTCACATGCAAAGCCTCTTTTTTCTTTTTCTTTTTTTGTTTTTTTTTGGTTTTTTTTTTTTTTTTTTATATAGACCGCACCCAAGGTGACTTTATGGGCTGCCTACGTATCCCCACTTAATACTTGAAAAAACACACACATCTGAAAAGCTTATCTTTTGTAGGGAACCAAGTGTTCATAGTTCAAACTATTTCCCCCCTCCCCCCTTTTTTTTTCTTTTTTTGAAAGCCCTAACTTTTGCCTAGGCCGCCTTTTCAGGTTTTCAACCTAGCGGGCTAGGACTCTACACATGCCAAAGATTTTTATTGATATAGAGACCACCCTAATTTGATTTGCAACTCTCCTTCTGAGTCATGAACTGGTGCTTCGACCTCTTTGATCACTAGGTCTTTCTTAAAAAATTCTCAATCAATTTTCTTTGACATTCTTGATGATTCTACCATCACTTTTCCACTCAAACATTTTTTGTCTTTTTTTTTATCTCTCTTTTTTGTCTTTTTCTTTTTTTTGCTACATGGGCTAATCTTCTCGAAAGTTTGATTTTGAATTGTTCAATGCTCAACTTCTTGACCTTCAAAGGCTTCAAAATCTTTCTTTAATGGCCTAATAAGTTCTCTATCTTCATTTGGGAGGGTGGTCCCTAAGCTAACCATTTCAAGCTTATCATTGTTTCCAAATTAATTGGTCATAGTTCATCCATTATGCCTCTAAAGTTTATGTTCATACCACTTTGATCATTGATTGATTGATAAAAAGACAAATAAATACTAGAAAATTCATCATTTTATTGAAAGAAAGAGACATTGCATTGAGATTGAAGGATAAAGAGGATGATAGACCAACTAACTAATGGACTCAAAAGCAAAAGACCTATAAACTTCGAAAACAAAAGAGATGAACTAGACCTAAACCTAATTGAAGATAACCAAACTTTTCATCATAGATAGTCATGGTAGAATCAGTGTAGCAGTAAACACTGAGTAGAATGTGGAATCATTGTCCCCTTCAACTATTCTGAAGCTTCGCCAAGAACCCTAGGCTTGGCAATGATCTCCTTGTCAATAAGGTCCTGGATGGTATGTTTCAGTCTTGAACAATTACCCGTTCGATGCCCCTTGCTTTGATGGAAGTCACAAAACTCATACTCATTACATAAACCAGGTAAAGGGGTAGGTGGTGGTTTTGGGATCAAGGGCTCCAGAAGACTTTTCGCTTTCAATTTGTCAAAGGCTTGTTCCAAAGGCATGTGAAGATTGTCAAGCTGGTGACAAGCCTTAGTAGATTGGAAAGGTTGTTGAGAGATAACATTATTGATACCAATTGTGGCCTTTTGATTGGAATTGAATAAGAAAGGGTGGTTGACGGGCTTGAGAAAGGTGATTACCCCTTGATCAATAAGGTCTTCAATCTTATGTCGCAATCTGATGCATTGATCAGTGCTATGTCTATTGCCTTGGTGGAAATCACAGTACTCATTTCCCTTAAACCGATGAGGTAGGGGATTAGGTAATAGTGCCAAATCGAGCGGTTCAAGTACACCCTTTGCCTTTAACTTCTCAAAGACATGGCTCAATGGCATATAAAACTCAGTGAATTGATGAGGGCCCTTACTAGCTACTTGAACCTTGTGGACCATCTTTTCAGAGGTCTCAGTCTTGAAAGCATTAGCTTGTGGCTTAAGAAACTGTGGTAACTTGGGCCTAACAACCTCAGTAGTGGGCCTTTGGTTGTCATCCATTTCATTGGGTTGGGCTTGTGGAGTTGTTTGAACAACCTCTAGGACATGGGCTAACATTTGCAAGGCTGTGCAAATCATTTTCTTGAGGTCTTCCAGACTAGTGTTGTCATTCCTGGCCATATCAATCGATGAAATGGATGTCAATAACTGTATAGCAGATTCCACTCTGACTTTAACTCAAAAAGCTATATAGATTCAATCCAGCCCCTGACAAGAACACATTCCCTATCTAGGCTTAGTCCAAAAATCTTTTTATTTTTTTTTAAAAGGCTCATGACTGCCCTAAATCTGATAAGGTTGACCCTAGATGGCATACTCCTAGTTGAACACTCTATTTTGATTGAATTCCACATGACGAAAGATGGGACGACACATATGGGACCAACTAATCCTAAGTACCTAGACGGACAGCGCAATGGTATCTCACAGGTACCATTAATACATTGTAGCTAGGTTTGACACAGCATACCCCTAGCTACACATGATATCCTAAAAACAAGGGTGGGTTGACACACCGAGGTTGTAGGATTGGTTAACCCTACTTTCCTAGGTGGACAACACAACAGAATACCATGGACACGTAGACAAAGGTTAGACCTAAACTTGATATACCCCTAATTGGATGGTCATCCTTTAAGGGTACAAAGACATACTAGGGACATGGAAACAAATGACCCCCTAAGTTGTAATGCGAGGATCACTCATAGACAATTAGGCAGCATAACGACCCAACAGATTCTCAATCAAAGGTCCATTACTATTTTGAAGTGTATAAAGTCTGACTCAACATGGCCATAGTTAGATAACCTATCCATATTATGCCTTGTGGGGCATTAGGTGGGTAATCATACTAGGTCATTTGATTGGGTTATACCTTGTTCGCTTAATCACATAACATGTATAAAAACGAGCAGCATAACAACATGGCTTTGACATTAAGCAAAGTGACCCCAAGTGTGTCCCTATTCTATATGAATTTGGGTGGGTGAAAGGTTCCCCAATAGCTAGAGAGGTTTTATACCTAACCACATGTGAATAAAGGAATTCGCGTGGGTCCAGCGGTATGACCTCCTAATATGATATACCTAAACAGTGAACCATTCGGTACGAGGCAATTGGGGTTGATAGCTACACTATCAAAGGTCTAGTGTAGCCGATCGTTGGCAAGGATACATCGATGCAAGTATGCAATGCAAAAGAGTGATAGTGATTGATTGATTAACCATGAAATTGATTAAGCCCAATAAACAAATTTGAGTTTAGCCCTCAATATCCCCAGTAGAGTCGCTAAACTGTGGATGCCAGAAATCGACTTGGGGCGGAGGGGAATCAAGTTTCTGTTTCCACTTTTAAAAGGATTTTCAAAAAGCAAAGGAGTCGCCACCTCATTTTTAGGGTACGAGGAAACCACTAAAGATTTGTTTTTTTTAAAAAAAACAAATTTGACTCCATTAATGGAAAATAGGCAAGTCTTGAACCAAAAATAAGGGTTCGGGGGCTAAGTTACGAAATTGGAAGGTTCTGAGCCACGGCTCATAGGCACCCATTTCGCCTGATAAATCGGTCTCATTTATTAATTGGGCTTAATTAATTTCAACCATGCAATAATAACTAAAAATTATGAAAATTAAAAGATAAAAACTAAGCTAAATGGGACTTGGGCTCAAGCGAGCGGCCTACGTACTTCTGACGAAGATCAAAGTCCACGTAGTTTGAACAAACATATTAGGGGAAAGAGTTTCACTCTTCGTAGGACTCTATTAGAATCCAATCCATAATCAAACACTTATTTTTGAAAAACAACTCTCTTGAAAAGAAACAACTTTAGTTTGAAAACTTGTTTGATTTAGGATTGAAACCCTAATAAAATCCTATGAATAATAAAACTCTGTTAGGATTATGCCATAGAGCCAATCATAGATATGATTGTTTAGGGATTAGGACTAATAATTTGATTTCATTTATGTATGTCACATTTATTATTGATTTAATAAAAGGGCTTATTCTATTATGTTTATATACATCATTTATATTTACATAATATGTCTATGGAGTTAGAGTTGAGAATATGAAATTACAAAGTGTTGTAATTTTGAGACTATAAATATATCTTTGTACTAAACTCCTAAAGCATTCCTATTTGAAGGTTCACTATGATGGTCAGTAATGAACCATAGGACTAGCACTTGTTAGGTTGACTCTATAGGAGGATAGCTGGTCTCAAGCTATTTGTGTGGAGACACTACAACCAACAAGTGGGTGCCTATTACAGGAAAATGTACACTGAATGTGACCAAAGATATGAGATAAACTGAATGGAGTTTTATCTTGCCTATCAATCAGTTTTTCATTGTTATAGTGGTACAAGTAATCCTTACTCCTTAAACCTGAGACACCATAGTTGTTTTATGCATATAGCTTTAGAAGTTTGATAACACTAAGTGCAAATCCTACTAAGGGGTTTGCAAAGGTATTCATTAGCCCTACTGCTATGTGCATGAAGGCATGTGAGTGATCAACAAGGGATCCATCACTCTCAGGAAAAAGAGAGAGAATGTCTCATATAGCATTCATAATATAACTCATTAAATCCATGGCCATGGTAGGATGAATATGGAAAAGAGTTTCCATGAGTTCATCAATGAGTTGATATTCATGATTTAGTATAAAGTAATTAAACTAGGGACTTGACAGACTTCCATGTCCTATTAGTTTAATTGGAGACATTGTGTAGATGGAAGGATGTAATTGTAACCTATAAACTATAACAGAAGGGTTCTTTGTTAGATACTTATTCACCTCATTAACGAAAACACCATGAACCATATGCTAGGTGTTATTCATGGTTAGTAGAAGCCCTAATTGATATAAGTGAGTTATAATCAATTAGGGAATTAGAAGGAGCTCCAATTAGACCCTAAATGGAAAGAGTTCCATTGTGCACACCTCGTGCTATTCCTACTACTTGATGATCTGAACCCAATGGGTCACACACTGATCATGCAAGAAGGGCTTTAAAGTCTATGAGAGAAAGGGTTTTAGTGAATAAAGAATAGTTCTTTATAGGCTTATTTGTATTTGATACAAATAATAGGGGTTAATGTGTAATTAAGTGTAATTACACATAACCCTATTAGGGTTTCTTCTCTATGGCCAGCCCCCTTTAGTGGGTTACATATATTAGTCACACTTATGTGTGACATGGCATAATGCTTGCACACTCCCAACCCTAGCCATCCAAAGAGTTGGAGGCTCTCTTCTCTCTCTCTCTTCTCCACCGCTAGCAACAACAAGGAAGAAGAAAGAAAAGGCTTGAAGCTTTAGCTAGGTGTGGATACCGTTGGAGGCAGCATACTTGGGCTGTTCATTCACTGCTATCCAGATTCAAAGCTTGCAGCAAAAAGGAGAAGACATTCAAACTGTAAGTGTTCTAACCTTCTTCATAGTTAGGGTTTGATTTTGTATTATGCATAGTTAGATTCATGTGATTGGGAATTGTAGGAAAAATTTTTATATTCCGCACTTCTATTTTTCCCTCTTATTCGACTCCCAACAATGGTATCAGAGCCATGATTATGCATAATACAAAATACATATGGGCTGGTAATTATGGTGTAAGTTGAATGATTTAAAAATCTGGAAATTTTTCTGCATAATTGGTTTTCCTCCATGGCTGAACCTAGGGTTTGGAACCCTAAGTCAATTCTCTTCTACTCCTCTTCTTATTGATGGTTAAGTGTAGCATGGATGCAATAGGTTGCATAGGGTTTGAGTTTGGAGAAGAAGAATAAGGAAACTGGGGTTTTATAAAACTGTTATGAACAGTTTTCATGGTAGCCATGAAAAACCGTCATTTTGTTTTGCATGCCGAAATCAGAGTTCTTCTCTAAAATTTTCGAGCCATATAGCTTTCCAACCCAACAAATGGTGCATCGATTCGAGTTCTGTAGTGAAAGTTATGAATTTTTTACTACAGGCTGTCTGGAAAGATAGTTTTGCTCGGGAATGATGCAATAGCCACAACTTTGAGTTTTTGATGGTGATCAAAGGCATGGTAATGGTTGCCACCACTTGGGTTATGTTCTATACATGGTAGGGAAGGGTTCCCAAGCTTTTAGATGCATAATAATTGGATTAAGATGCTAGAACAAAAGGAAAAAGGAGAATAACACCATAGAGGTTGAATCTGGGTTTTAGAACCCAGAGGTTCTTGCAATTAATTTTAATTAAAGCTTCTGTATTTATGATGGAAAATCATTGTAGGATCATTATATATAATGTATATATGATTTTCTTTAAGTTTCAAAAAGGTTTTGATGGAAAAAGATTCAAAAATTTTGAAAATTTTTCATGAACAGCATAGCAGAATTTTTCTGCAGAAAAGTCATCAATGGAGTTTTGATTAGAACTTGGGTTAGGGAACTCCAAATTGCATGAAACCAATTGCATTAGTTTCCTAAGACATGTAGGATACTGGGAAAATTCATTTGGTAGCCTAAATCAATCATCCTGCTGGATTTTAAATCAATTTCTGACCATGGACAGTATGCTGTCAAATTCTGGACAGCCTACTGGTCTCTGAATTGTTTGGAACAATTAGGGATGATTTGATCATCCAAACCACTTCTATTAGCTTAGTAATTCATGTAGGGACATGATACAAAAGCTGGTTTTGTTGGTGGAGTCGATTGATTAAGTTTTAGAAGCAATTGTGTTCTTGAAGTTCTTCAACAATGGCTCCAGCAATGGGTTTTGGAAACCCTAATTGATTTTGATGATGGCAGCCACTTGGACCACTTCTCACGTGTCCAGAGGCTTGGCACATACCCCTAGGATGTCCTCCCATGGCTGGCCATGGCCTCCCACAGCCGTTGGTGGCCATGGCGGCCTAGCCAAGCTTAGGCAGCCCCTTAAAGGTGACAGCTGCATAGGGTTTAATGATGAAACCCTAATTTTGAGTTAATGATGAAACCCTAATTTCATTATGGCATTAATTAAAAGCCTAATTGAACTATTAATTACCTTCATTAAAGAGTTAATGATTGGTCATTAAATGACCAATCATAGTTATTAATTGTTAGGGCATAATTAGTACCATTTATGATGTCTAGGGTTAGGGTTTTAGAAACCCTAATTAGTAATTAATTAAGATTAATTAATACCCTATTTGGCATTAATTAAACCCTAATCCTTATCATAAAGACCGTATGAACCTAGGGTTTTAATGATTGGTCATTAAATGACCAATCATAAGGCATTTAATGGTTAAGGCTTGCATTTAGGGTTTAGGGTTATGCATTTAGGGTTTAGGATTTTAGGAAACCCTAATATTGGATATTAGAGTTATTTTAGGAAACTTTATATGTTTAAATTAATTTGATTAATTGAAACTAAATGTCTTAAATGTTAAGACTTAATTAAATTCTGGAAATTTTGTAAAACCTAATGAGATTAGGATGCATTAATAAGATTAATGTAAATCATTCAAGAGAATTACCATAATGCCCATATGTTTTAATGCTTATAGTTTTTCATTACTTTATGCAATGAGATTGTATGTATGTGATTGGATGATGATTATGGACTATACCCCTTAAACCAATTGTGATTGGCCGTCTTATGAATGGGTTGTAATAATTTTTCAAGAGTTGTAATTTATTTTGGTGATGTAATTTATTATTTGGGGCTTGCATGCCACCTTCCCTCTCTCTCTATCATTCTCTTATGTACCCCACATTCCCCTTATGCATCCCTTTCTATATATTATGTAAATGTTATGTAATCGAGAGCGCACTAAGGAGCATGGTGGATCCAAAGGAGTATGATGGAGCCCAACAAGCCAATGGTGGAGACCATCAAGCCAAGGGAGCAGATTGAAGGACTTGAAAGCTTAGAGAAGTGTTTCAAGAAAGCATGCAAGCCCCATCATAGAGATGATAGGTATGCGATACATGGTCGATTAGCTTTAGTGCAAGTAGGTGATTGTTAGGATTATGCCTTAGAGCCAATCATAGAGATGATTGTTTAGGGATTAGGAACAATCATTTGATTTCATTTATGTATGTCACATTTATTATTGATTTAATAAAAGGGCTTATTCTATTATGTTTATATGCATCATTTATATTTACATAATATGTCCATGGAGTTAGAGTTGAGAATATGAAATTACAAAGTGTTGTAATTTTGAGACTGTAAATATATTTCTATACTAAACTCCTAAAGCATTCCTAGTTGAAGGTTCACTATGATGGACAATAATGAACCATAGGACTAGCACTTGTTAGGTTGACTCTATAGGAGGATAGCTAGTCTCAAGCTATTTGTATGAAAACACTACAACCAACAAGTGGGTGCCTATTACGAGAATAGGTACACTGAATGTGACCAAAGATATAAGATAAACTTAATGGAGTTTTATCCTGCATGTCAATCAGTTTCTCATTGTTATAGTGGTACAAGTAATCCTTAGACCTGAGACACCATAGTTGTCTTATGCATATAGCTTTAGAAGTTTGATAACACTAAATGCAAATCTTATTCAAGGGTTTGCAAAGGTGTTCATTGGCCCTACTGCTATGTGCATGAAGGCATGTGATTGATCAACAAGGGATCCATCACTCTTAGGAAAAAGAGAGAGAATGTCTCATATAGCATTCATAATAGAACTTATTAAATCCATGGCCGTGGTAGGATGAATATGGAAAAGAGTTTCCATGAGTTCGTCAATGAGTTGATATTCATGATTGAGTATAAAGTAATTAAACTGGGGACTTGACAGACTTCCATGTCCTATTAGTTTAATTGGAGACATTGTGTAGATGGAAGGATGTAATTGAAACCTATAAACTATAACAGAAGGGTTTTTTTTTAGATACTTATTCACCTCATTAAGGACAACACCATGAACCATATGCTAGGTGTTATTCATGGTTAGTAGAAGCCCTAATTGATATAAGTAAGTTATAATCAATTAGGGAATTGGAAGGAGTTCCAATTAGACCCTAAATGGAAAGAGTTCCATTGTGCACACTTCGTGCTATTCCTACTACTTGATGATGTGAACCCAATGGGTCACACACTGATCATGCAAGAAGGGCTTTAAAGTCTGTGAGAGAAAGGGTTTTAGTGAATAAAGAATAGTTCTTTATAGGCCTATTTGTCACTACAACAAAAACACTCTATTGCAACGAAAGTAATTGCAACAACGCAGGATATAGTGGTAATATCCTATGTATTGCAACAATAAAATTTTTGTCGTTGCAATAAACACTTAAAAGAGGCCACATTCTCCCGCCAAATGGGAGGAGGTTGGCGCCATATGCTATTGCATCAATAGGTATTGTTGCAATAACATATTGCATCGAGTACGTTTGTTGCAATAACATATTGCATCGAGTTCTTTTGTTGCAATAAAGCATGACTGTATTGCATCAATAATTATTGTTGCAATAGGGTCCTTGCATCGAGTATGTTTGTTGCAATAAGCTATTGCATCAAAAAATATTGTTGCAATAGGGTCCCAGGTGTAGGTGTACTCACAACATGTGCTATTGCATCAAAAACCGGTGTTGCAATAACATATTGCATCGAACAAGTTTGTTGCAATAACTTATTGCATCAACTACTGTTATTGCAATAGAACTTGACACTACAACATCAATAATGGATGTTGCAATATGATATTGCATCGGCAATTCTCATTACAACAAACACTTAAATTATTCCACCTTCTCCCGCGAAAGTGAACGGTTGGCGCCATGTGCTATTGCATCAATAATTATTGTTGCAATAACATATTGCATTGTGTAGGTTTGTTGCAATAGCCTATTACATCGACTAATTTGGTGGCAATAGAGTACAACTATATGCAATAAAATATTGCATCGGGAATGGTTATTGCAATAGGTTATTGCATCGGTACTATTGTTGCAATAGAGTGGACCTTTATTCCACAAGTAATTTGTTGCAATAGCATCTTTTTATTTTTATTTAAAAAATCCGTACATGGCGATGGCAATTTTAGCCTAACTCATCGGGGCCCGCACGGCGTTGGCCCTATAGGTGTGGTTTGTAGCTTAATTGAACGAGGATGGTGCAAATTTAGTATTTAATTTTAAAAACTGAAACGGTTTTGTTGTAGTACTGGTTTGATCTTTCCCCGCCCCACTTAGCTAATATGATATAAATATCTTTAATCTATTATATTTATAATAGCCCTAACCTATCTTTTAAAGTAATATATATTTCCTAGTCAGTAAAGCATATACAAATAAATCATTAAAGTATACAATCATTTTTGGTTTACTGAAACGAGACGCCCACTCCCCCAGTGAAAGGGAAGTGGTGCCATTAGCTATTGCATCAATAATTATTGTTGCAATAGGAGATTGCATCGAATACTTTTGTTGCAATAGGTTATAGCATCAAAAATAATTGTTGCAATAGGGTATTACATCGGTTACTATTGTTGTAATAAACAAATACTTTGTTGCAATAGCATATATATATATATATACTAGTAGAGAATGCACACGCATGGCACGTGCCCAGTATTTTTTTAAGTGGGTGCTTTTGATGTGATTTATTGGTATTTTATCACACATTACATAAAAGGAATGAGGTTTCAAAGAAGATAAAAAGTATTTTGAGAGCTGAACCAAAAAACAAAATGATTAAATGCAAAACCACGAAAAATTGAATATATATGAAGTTCAAATTCAACACAAATAATGATCTAATCAGATTAAGAAAAGCTTGAGGAAATTATTAATCATTATACAGGAATAACATGAATAACCAAAAGCTGTAACATGCCTTAAAATCATGTCTAAATTTCATTGTTCTATAATTGTAAATAACAAACCCAAAAGAGAGAATTTATAAACCACTACAAAATAGACATAAAGATCAAAAACTGCAGGCTAAAGAAGACAGATTTCCGGTTGCCTAGTCAATCACCTAACTAAGTGTGACTTATAATATTCCTCAAGTGGTTTTGGATTAAAAAACATTAAGCAAGACAAGACACATTAGAAAT
>CM077826.1:34742825-34923689 GCA_039720395.1 Liquidambar formosana | reverse complement strand
TGCTTCAACAAGTGAACAAAGTACTAGTAGTTCTGTTTCTGACCTTTCTGTAGATACCACCATAGTTAATAGTAAACAAGAATTATATGAAGATATGGAAAAAGATTTTGACAATTGGGAAATACCAAAAGTAAATCCCACAACAATATATAAAAAGGAACATTTAATTTTAAAACTGATTATGTAATAAAAACTATTGAACAAACTATTCCATTTTTTTTTCTAATCATGAAACTATTCCATTATTATCAAAACCCACTATTTTAAAACATTTAACAAAATATTATAAATATACATTTTGGATGTGTACAAATAGCCCTTAAACATTAACAAGAGATGGTCTAAAAGTCTCATCATTAATATGTCTAAGAGATGTTAGACATAGACAATTTACAGATTTCATTTTAGGATTAATAGAATCTAGTTTATGCAATGGCTCGATATATTTTGAATGTTATCCCAACTTCATAGTATGGTTACATAATCCGACCATTTTAAAATCTTTAACATTAAACATTAAGACACATGGTTATGATATGGATAAAGGAGTTGCAGCAGTAACTCTAGTATATATTATATTATAAGATTATGCCAAGTATAATACCAAGAGCATTAAAAACAAGTCCAAAAGGATATACAACATTAATACAAACACAATCTACTCATTTAAACATTGTAGTACCCTAGAGAATATCTTGGAATGAAATAGTATTACTAGAAGATTGGTCCTTATCAGAAATAGTTCCCCTACAAAACCAAGAAAACAAAAAAATAGAACAAATAACACAACACCCAGACGGTGCAGTAGGAATTAGATTTACACCAACTAGACCAGTTACATTAAATATTACGGATTTCACATCAAACAATTCTAATAATTCTAGACCGTATACACCGGCCAGGTCTTCATATTCTGCACCAAAACCAACAGCACCATATGAATCTTAATTCCCTACAAGAACACCTTCAGAAAGATTAACAGGAGTACGAACAAATCTTAATAATATTTCCCAACCATATTATACAGTTGACCCTCCTAGTTCAGAGAATATTGAAAACATGTCACCAACAAGATCAGATATGGAAGAAACAAGATATGATCCACAAATAAACATGTTATCAAAAGAATCAACATTTGAATTAATCCAAATTTATTAAATAATTCTGTACAAACCATCCAAGAAGACATTAATAATTATAGACTCCAAAAAAAACTTCCTCCAAAACCTATACATCCAATTGAATTAGAAATATTACAAGACTTAAATATTGAATATTTTAATTATCACAAAATTAATTTAAAATTTCCTTTATGATACCAAATATTTTCTAAAGGAAATTATAAAGTAACCTTCCATTTCCACCAAAAACCATAAGTGTACAAACAAAAGAAACAACCAAATGGAAGATTTCGAAAATAAGATAATCTAATATGTACATCCTTCTTTAGAAAACATTTTAGAGAAAATTACAGTCTTACACTCTCAACTTTCTGTGAAAAACACCTTGTATTACTTTATTTTTGTTTGCAAACCTTTGATCTCCTGATGCATGTTGGAAAAATTATAATATACACACTTCAGTCACTAAGCCAAATGAGGAACATGATTTCGCATAACCCCTTCATAACATTTTTTTAGGATGAAAATGCTCTAATAATGGGAATAATTTCATTATTTCATAAACATTATATTTCTAAAATCGTCATTTTTATGAATAAGTGTAAATGTTAAATATATTTTATAAACATGAAAAAAACCTCAAAGTATTTGAAAATAAGTTAGAAAGGTGTGTGGAATGTGTTTCGAAGTCAAAATTGGAAAGGGTTTTATTTCCATAACTTTTTCGCCAATCCATGAAACTACTTCATGGCATCATACAACATTTGACTCGTGGACGGGGGTGTGGTGAGTAATAAAGTAGTAAAATAATCTTACATAAAAAGTTGAGGGGTATAAAAACGTAATTTCCTGTATGACGGTAATGTGGAAAAAAACATGTCCAGCCTGCAGCCCTAGGGCGAGGGCGTAGGGACCAATGTACTAACCTTAGGGTCATGGCATAGGACGAATGTACCTCACTCGAAGCGACTGTAAATTCTAAAGACGGTAAAAGGTGAAGAACACAATGGAGACTACAAACATTGCCAGCCTTACGTGCAACCTACAGAGGGGTAGTTTCGTTAATTCAGTGACCATATTGCACTATTGCAGACTGCTTCTAATAACCAGTACCCCCTACCAGTAAAAGTGCCAAACAAACTTTTCCATATTTCCAAAAACAAACCCCACCCACATACTAAGAGGTCGAAATTATCCGGACTCCACGCCCACCTCTCAATTCCAGTCATTAACCCAAATTTGGATTCCGGAACTGTATGTTGGTAAAACACAGCGTACTCGAAAAGCGAGAGGACGAACTCAGTCTCACACACACTCCCGTGTTGCAGAAGTTTCTCTTCCCAAATCTCTCTCCTCAAAAAAAAAAGTTTGAAACTCAGTTTCTCACACTTCAAACTCAGTCCCAATTCCTCCCAATCGTCGCTTTCCATCTCTTGTACCATCGCTTTACCAGGTGCTGAGTCGAATCAGCAGTTGCTCATACAGTCCTATGGTGAGTCCAAACTCAAAGTATTTCATTTCTCTCTCTCTCTCTCTCTCTCTCTCTCTCTCTCTCTCTCGCTCTATATATATATATATATATATATATAGTATATACAATATACATATTCAGGAGTTGATGCATAGAAACTGAACTATTCAGAATGATTTGGTTTGGTTTTTAGGTGTCAATTTTGTGAATCAGAAATTAGGGCTTTTGGTGTGTGTTTATATGTAAATTGTAATTGCATCTGTGTAGTTTTCTTTTTGAGAACCAAAAAATGTAATTTTTTTAATTTTTTGTTTCGTTTTGTTTTGTTTTTTTTATTTTTTTTTTCAATTTGTGTGCTTTTCAGTTTGTGTATTTGAGTTGCATGTGGTGGATTTTCCATGGAAACAGTTGGTTGGAGTTGAGGGAAATGATGAAGCCAAGCTCGATGAAAGCGGTGTTGACAAAACTAGCTCCGCTTCGCCTTCCCCCTCGCCCAGGCAGATTGCCGACCCGGTTGTATACAAGCTCGTTCGGGTATATTGTATACACACAGATATTATAAATCATGCTAATTGTTGTTTTTTATGTTAGTACTTGGAGATAAAGTTGGGAATCTTTTGGATGAAAATGTTGGGCTAGGGGGTTTATCAGATATAGAAATGTAATAGATAACTGAGAAGAACATGAAAATTAGTGTATCTATTAAAGAAAATTGAAATATTCTGGACAAATATAATAATTTGGGTGGCACCGGATATGAAAACATATTTTAATACTAGGCTTATAAAGATTTTGGAAGAAAGTGTTCCGTCATTTTTGAGGTCATCTTGTTCCTCATGTCTATAGGTGGTTGGTCGGTTCTATGAAGTTTATCCTCAACCCTATACCACCATAAGTGTGCTTGTTTTTGCCAATCAAGAAACCCCTTTGGATTCACCCTCCTGTAAAAGTCATTAATTTCAACTTGAAAACGTGTTCCTTTTTGTCACATCATAGGCTATTTTTCAATTTTTGAGTCTTCTAAATCCGTACCTCTTTAAACCTCTTCTACCATGACTTTTGGTTGATTTCAAATGGTGAAATTACCTTGTTCTTCATGTAGACGTTTGTTTCGACTCTTTTATAAAAGTCAGTCTCTCATCAAGTTGACTGTTAATTTTATCAATTGCTTCATTATCTGATTGGAATCTCCTCCAATTGCACTGCTTCTTGGTTATTGAAATTATCTTTGGAACTCGTGGTTGCATAAGCCATCCTACTCATTCGTTACATGAACTCTTAAGCCAAGAACTTTTTCTGTGGTACCAAAATTGATGTTTGATCATCGATAGTGATTAAATTAGGGCCCATTGGATAAGATTCTACTTCCTATTTTTACTTTTAAAAATTTAAAAAAAATGACAGTTTGAGTATAAAAAATTTGGGAAGTTACTTTTAAAAGTTAAGGTAGTAACTATCAAAAGTAACTATCAAAATTTTAAAAGTAACTATCAAATTTTGGACTATAAAAAACTATAAAAAATTATAAAAACCTTTCATTTTTTTTACATTTAAAAGTAAAAAACAGGAAGTAGAAGCTTATCCAAATGGACCCTCAGAGAATAAGGTCGCTTACAATAAGTATAGGTCGACTTGCAACTTGTCTTTTTAGGGTTTGTGAAAGGTATGGTGTGGTAAGGGTTTGTGGATGGAAAAAGGTTTAAATTGTTGATGTTGTAAGGAATAATGTGGTAAGAAATCAAAGAAGAAGCTTGTACGGCTTTTGGAAGGGTAAGACATTTTAGGTTTTCAAGGTTAGATTGTATAGGAAGGTAGGAGATAGGGTTTATGATGAAAAGTATGTATTTTGGGGGTTAAAATTTAGGCTAAAGAAGTGGCTGATTATTGATAAATAGTGTGTACAGAAGTACTGTAAATTAATACAAAAATGATAGAGGAGATGAAAAGCGAGAATATAGACCTTAGAGTTTTACTAAGGATATCTTGGAGTATCACCTAGAAGATAATTAATGGAACCGTTCCCATTTTAATTGAATGCAAACATTGCAAAATTCCACTCAATTGTACTCCCCCCGTTCCCATTTTATTGGCCTCTTTTCCTTTTTGGGATGCTCCAAAATTTTAGTTCTGTTCAAAAAGTCAATGAAGATTTTTGATTTCATAAAATACCCTCCCATGGGTATTTTATCTTTTTTCAATATTTGTACACTCGAGGGTAAAACTAGAATATTGAAACACATATTGATGTGAAAGCATTAATAGGCTTTCCTAAAAAAAACATTATTTTTTCAAAAGTGACAGTCAATTAGGAATGGAGGGAGTATATAATGGTGTATACAAGGCTTTCTTTAATTGACGTAGTGAAAACTGAGAAAAATATGACTAACGTCTATCCATATACTTGTTAACTAGGATCCACCAGGTTGTGAAGAACTCACAAGAAAAATAAACACAAATTTTCTTGATAGAACTAAGTTTGCTTTGCGGCTTACAACCTTATTTTCAGGGGACTAACCCTAATTCTGGTAGAACAATAAATAAGTAGGGGAAAAAAAAAGAAGGCAAAATCTCGATTTTACACTTTAGGGCCTACTTATAAGCTCCATAAAAACCACAATAACACTTAGAAACCTTCTTAAATTGACCTTAACCCTAACTAATATAGTATCCTATAAGGACTCAAATTTGACTAAATAAACCTTCAAAACTACTCAAAATAAGACAACACTAAACTAAACCAAAACGAGAATTATAAAAACTATAATAAAATCATATAACGGTCTTGATTTGCAGTGTTCCTTGTTGTACATCAGACCCCTCTTCGTTGAGCTTTAAATATTACTTTCCAATTAAAAAATATATTTTGAATACTTTAGTTGCATCAAGATTTTTCAAATTTGTTCTCCACGAATAAAGTAACCCATAATTTTCATCTGTCTATATTCAATTGTTGACAAGATCCACCAAATAAGGATAAAAAATTAAGTTCAGATCGTCAACCCCAATGAAATCAAGACTTTGCACCTCAATTAACAACTTAATTGGTGAAGCAACAAGATTTTGTGATTCTAGCTCATTTTGAAGTTTGACAAGTTTCTCCTTTGGCAAATCCTTACTTTTGATAACAATATTAACAACTTGCTTAATAACGTCTTGCTTTGAATCTTGAATTTCTTCATAATCTTTGTGTGGAAGTTTGTCTTCAATATCCAAATCATCAACTTCTACTAAAGGAATATAGGATCATCATATTCACAAAAATTATCCACACAACCATTATCTTGATGCAAAACTTCTTCTTCCACAACATTAATTTTGTAAAAAATTATTGGTTTAATATTCTTTTTAACTTCAAAATATTCAACATTCACATTAATTTTTATGAAATTTCTTGGCATAATCCCACATACAATAACTACTTGGTCTATAATCTTGGTGTCCATATGAAAATAAATTATTCTGGGGAAAAAAACTGAGATATCATCATCCTTTTTATCCTTGGCCATAAACGAATACGATATTTAGCTTGTTGTTGCTTGTTCTTCTTCAATTGATCCCACCAGATTGCAGCTCCACCTTTCAACTTGAATACCACCATTTTCACTATTCTCTTCTCGTAAACATGCATCATGTCAAGTAATTGTTCCACTTTGATACTAAACCGAAGAAATCTATGATATGCAAGTTTAAAGTTTTCATTTAAGTTTGAATATCTACCTTCAACCAGCAACTGTCAAAACTCTTGCTATTGTCTTGCCGACCACTATGCACCGTACCCCTCATATCTTTCATATTCAGATTCATCCTCACTATGAGGTTGATTCCAAGGAAGCTTAAACCATGTAAATTTAATTGTAGCCCAACAAACATACTCTTCTCCATGTGGCACCTATAGTGGGGCAACTGTTTTATCGGTGGGGCCCACATAACCTTTTTGAATTTTCTACTTTTCATCAGAATGGGGATCCTTTCGGTTGCTTGAGTATTTTTGTGCAAGTATTATCTGATCTGGGAGAAGTATTCAATGTATATTTGTTAGCAGAAACTTTTCTTTCCTTTCAATCATTTCCTCATTCTTTGCCTTGTACTTTGTGCACTTTGTCTTCTTCTTGTTTGTTTACTTGTATGCATAAAGATGGGATTGGGGCAAGGTCGTTTGGATAGTCTTAAGGCTCACCCAAATATCTTATGTTGCATGGGTTGATATTTAGTCATGGCAATTCTTCCTTTAACTGAATGACAGTGAAGAGGATAGTTCTTTTTTTTTTTTTGTACTTAGTGATGAAGCAGATACACAAAGAATTTTAGGATTTCAACTCATCACGAGTAAGTTTGATGTCAAAGATTTAGATTTCTGGGTAAATTTTTAATGTTGAAGATGTAAATTTGTGGGTAGTTTCTTCAATTCAACTCAACGAAGTATAATACTGACTACATGGATTGGTTAAATGAATCCTATTATGCTATTTTATTCTATAAAAGGTCGTATGTTCTGTTAAATCTTAGCACACATCTTTTCTCACTGCCTCTTAACAACATCATTTTGGCCCTTTCTCATGTTCTTTTGAGACCTTAGACTTGAATCAATTCACTCTTTTGTACAATTGCATTCCTAGGTCTTCATTGCACATGACCAAACCATCTTAGATGAGTTTCCTTCATCTTTTCCTCAATTGGTATTATTCCTATTGATGTAGGACAAAAAACCAAAGGTTGATGAAATTACAAAGGTGAGAAAATGGCTTTGATACCAAACTGATGTAGGATGAGAACCAAAGGATGACGAGTGCTAGGCTTTGTAGATGGTTTTGGGTATGAATAGGCTAAATCTTGTGGTAGAAGGGTTGCTAGAAATGCAAGAAACAGTTGCTAGAAATTCTGGATAGCAACTATTTTTTAGTCTAATATCAGCTTCTGGAGGGATTGGAGTGGTAGCATAAAGGTCTAAAGGTGGGAGATCGGTTGGGTTTATAGAGAAATAGGGTCAAGGGTTTAAAACGGTTTGGAGATGGAGGATTTTGGTGAATTTAAAGCTCAAGTAGAAGAAGACATAGAAGATTGTCTAGGAATTACTCCCGGAAGTTCTTAGGCATCACACCATGGGTTAGAGAAGGCCTCACTCACTTAGAACCTGTAAATCACTCACAAAGTAGAAAATTATGTAATACTTCATCCATTCATTAATTCATTATTCTGCCATTACATGACTTTATATAAGTCCCTAAAAGCAAATAAGCTTCCAACACAAGCCAACTTGGAGAGCACGTAAGCTTCCAAGACAAGCTAGTGAACTTGGACCAAGTGGTCTTGGCTAAACCCAAAACTGACCCACCAAAACTGACCCAAATTAATAGAAAGTCCAAAAATAAAGGACACACATGGCCTAGCCCAAAACATAAAATTACCAAAATACCCTTGGCAGCCTAAAACTTTAAGGAATTTAGGGGCCATTTGGCAAACCAATAATTGGGTGCAACCTCGTTTTTAATAACCTAAATAGACAAAATAAAGTTTAGCTTGAATTAGTTTCATTTTTTGTATAGGTTGTCTAAAATTAGGTTCTAACCTGGTTCAAATTTTTTATTTATTTATTGTTTGGTTCACATTATCTTTTAATTGTATACTATACACACACACACATTATACATATGTGAATATAAATATTATGATAAAACTCAATAAAATTAATGCAAAAAACCATGACCCAGAGTAATTTTATGACTAAATATATAATATAATATTGCATTAAATGAGACATGTGAGTTCAGGGAATATGGATCTTTTGATTGTATACTATACACACACACACACATTATACATATGTGAATATAAATATTATGATAAAACTCAATAAAATTAATGCAAAAAACCATGACCCAGAGTAATTTTATGACTAAATATATAATATAATATTGCATTAAATGAGACATGTGAGTTCAGGGAATATGGATCTTTTGCATGGAAATGATTACAGTGGTGGTTTTTGATTTTCAAGAATTTATGAAATCCATTTTATATCATAGATTCAGAGGCAATAATTTTCTAGGAAAACACATATACGAATGAATATATATATGTAATATTTGTTTTCAAAATGTGATGAGATAGTGGAAAGTGGGAGCTAAATTTCAGCCCCTTAACAGATAAGGGGCCTAAGATTTTTTTTTGGAGTTCAAAAAACCAATTTGTGGAAACCATGTATTTTCTGGAACAGGAGGAAACCGGACAAGGCTGAAAATTCAGTAAAAGTAAAACCTGTTATGTGTTTATAATATTCTTACCAAACTATGAAAGACAAAAACCCGGCTCCATTGTATGTGGCTAACCGGTTTTTGGGTTCTTCCAAACAGCCCCTTAAATAAGAGTAAACTAGTAGATACGGTCTTAAAGAAAATATAAAGTAAGACTTGAATTGAAAAAACTAAAGGCAATTGATTAAGGTTCTGAGTAGTCCCAGTCGTGAAATTGAACCCATTTTTGAAGGCTTTCCAAGCCTGCATCACCTACATACTCATGAATGCACTCATCTATTATTTGATCTACATTTCTGGGTAGTTATTCTTTTAAAATTTGTACCTTTATCTCATTTACCATCTTAATTCTTAACATACTTTATATAGTCGGGAATACTAAAATCATGATGTTTTATCTGCTGTCCAGGTTCAAGGCGATGGGAGATTAGTGCCTGCAACAGATGAGGAAGTTATGGAGGTTGAGGACTTGCTCGAAGGTGACAAGAGTGAAATTCGTATTGTTGCAGACGATAGGCAGACTGTAGGATGCACTTCCAATGATGGGTCTTCCTCCAAGAATCCCCTGTTAGATGGCTCAGAAGGTCTATAATTTGTATTTATTTATTTATATTTTTGCTTCTTGGCCCAGGTTATTTGTCTCATCATCATCATTATCATGAAGCATTTTTACTGATTTAGAAAAGATGAAATATAAGTTTGTGTATATTCTGCTGAAACGTGGGGAAGGATTACCGTGTCTATTGATTGGAGGTTTCAGTTGACCTAGTGTGATTCTTTCGGGATTTATTTTTACCTGTTCACAAATCCCCAAGTTTTCTTTATGAACGTCTTAACATTTTTAAATGCTTGAGTCATGAAAAGGCATATTCCAATCTCCATTTTCCTTTGGGTTTGGAATATCCATTATTATCTTAGCTGTGTACAACGTAGGGTATACGACTAGTTTCTGATACATATATCTTGTATATTCTCTTTTGTTGATCTTTTCTGTATTGTTTTAATATTTATTATGTATTGGGAAAGGGTAATTGGTTGATTGGTTCTTCTAGCTGTTGTGTATTTGAATAGTTTCTTGGTATGGCTTTCTCTAACTTACTGGCAATCCAGTGTCCCTGATCTTGCCATGTCAACATCTAGGCTTTTCAGATTTTTCTGTATGACATATGCTGTTTTATGTCTTACGTTGTATATTTCATATAAATATCTATATCTGATGAGCAATGTATGCCAGGTTTGTTACAATCAGAGAATGCAGTAGTTGATGGGGAAAAATTAAATGCTCGGCTTGAGGTAATGGTTAGCCTTCGTACAATGTAGATCCCTTTCAAAATTTAATGGATTAGTGCTGTACTTCAGTAGTATAACTTGACATGGATCTAAGTATCTTCTAAAAAATAAGGTCAGAATGTTCAGGTACTGTTTGGCCTTGTAATGAGTATCAAGAATTGAATTCCATAAAGGGTTTTCCATAAATTAGTTTCTGAATTATAGTTGAGTAGACATTATTTGTTATCATATCACTGAGCGTGGTGCAAATAGTATTTAATACATTGGATAAGCAACAATATTTGAGCAACAGTGACAGTTTTATAATGATATTGAAACCTTAGTAGATTGCTGTGTTTAGATAAGCAGAAATAACAGTGCATTCTTCTCTGTCCTACCTCAGTACCAAGAAATAGAAAAGAACTCGGGGGTATGAAATACCTGCCCCTGTACACCAGGTATATTGTTATTTTGTATTACATTTAAACTAAAACCCTGACGGTGAAATTTTTAACTTGAAATTTGTTACTCTGTTGTATAGTTAGTGCTAGACTTCTTCTCTATTTAGTTTATGGGTTGCATGTTTCTTGTATCGATGGCAATCCCCAAATTTTTTTTTTTCTCTCCCGTTGTTTCTGTTCGTGCATCTGCAAATATGCGTTTCATTTCGGCTTACTTAGCTATTAATTGTCTTGGATCCTTTTCGGCCTTTTAACTTTGTGTAGTACATCGAGGAGATGTTGCAAAAGGTTAAACAGGAAGAGAGGCTCCGCTTAGCATGTGGATCTCCTGATCATTCTTCTGCTTATATGATTGTAGACTGGCAGTGTTCTGATCAGCATGATAAATTGCATGCTTTTGATAAGAAGCTCCAATCTAAAATTCCCTTGCAGGAAACTGTTCCTTCATCAACGCCGGGTTTGATCGATGGCCATATCAATCAATCTGGGAGTGTTGGGGAATGCTCAAAACCTTTGGATGGACCTGTTGAAAGCGTATCATCAGCTTCTGCTGTTTGTACTAGTTCAAAGCCTGATTTTTCTAAGTTAAAGGGGGAGATATGCTTGGACAACTTATCAATTAGAGAACTTCATGAAACTTTTAAAGCGACGTTTGGGCGAGATACTACTGTCAAGGACAAGCAGTGGCTTAAGAGGAGGATTGCTATGGGATTGACCAATTCTTGTGATGTTTCAACCTCGTCTTTTATCTTTAGAAATAACAAATTGGTGAAGAAAGGTGAAGAAGAAAGCTGTAAGAGTGTGGATGGTACTTTTGCCAAGGATTCGGTAGTTGGAGCAGTAAATGATAGCTGCAGAGATTCACCAGTCAGCCACAATAGTGAAATGGAAGATCGTCAAATTGTTTCTGGCAAGAGATTGGAAAATCCTAGTATGGAATATGATTGTGGAAGTGATGATCTTCTCACTGAACAGAGAGCTGCTAAAAGAGTTCGGAAGCCCACAAGGCGATATATTGAAGAACTTTCAGAAGTAGAATCCAGAGAGTATAGTGGAAGATTACTATCTTCAGCTAAAAATTATGGACAGGATCAGACTTCTCCCAAATCTCGTGTTATGCCTGTTAGAAATGTCTCCTCTGATGGGAGAGCTGTTGTCACCCGACTGGATTCTCTTGGAGGATCTGGGGTCCAGGTTCCTTATGTTTCTCGTGTACGAAGAAGCCGTCCAAGGAAAAATGTTATGTCTCTTATGGTATGTGAAACCATTATCTAGCTGACTATCTGAGCAATATAGATTTGGTTTGGTTTATCTTGATTTTCAGATTATTTTCTGCTTCTGAAGCTTGGAATGTTTTCTTCAAGCGAAGTTATTGTTGTTGGTATTTTTGTCAAAATTAATTTCTTGTAGCTGTCAATAAACCAGATGTTGCATTTATAATTATGTGTAGTTATTTATTCAGTTATTCCTTGAAGTTTAACCTCTCATTTTGTTATTTTACTTTATTATACTGCTGATTTATGATAAAAAGGAGAATTGGTTCATATGGCGTTAATATTGTTGTTTGTTTTGCAATTGATAGAGATTCCATCCTAGTGGCACGGGCATGGCAGCTAAACTGGTAAAGAAGGCCCTTGGTGTGCGTAATTCTCAACGAGATAATGAAAGTGGGGGTGAAGTCTTGATAGCCAGATCTGCTTCTCAACATTTTCAGCAGCCGGTAAGACACTGTATCTATCATGTAGTAACTTGATCATTTTCTTCATTGATTTGATTAGATAACTCTTACTTTAGTTATCGATGGAGTTCTTGACATTTTTATTTGGAGGTAATGCAATGCTGTGTTTCACCTAGTTGAATCTACGTTGGCTACATTGTGGATGTCCCATTCTGAGTGCATAGTCTAGTTCCCTCCCTAGTCCCTGTATATATTAGGTTGGGTGTGACAATCTATTTTGCTTGTTCTTGTCTGGTCTGTCATTCATTGCCTCTCATTTATCTGGAGAAGAGCTATGCAGCACACATGTTTTGTTGGTGTGTCTGTTGATAGAAACCAATCCCAGAATGCATAATGTGGGGATGTAGTAGTCTTCATAGGTGATGCAATAAGGAGAAAAGTGGCTGACATGATTTGTTCACATTTTGTAAAGACCTAGTCAACAAGGAGTCCTGCTATTTCTTCAAGATTTTAAGAGGTAAAGCAGCCAGATGAAAAGGACATGGATGCAGGCTCTGAGGAAAAAAATAAAAATTGGGCTTTGGTTGATATAGTATTTGAGGTTTCCCATCTCTCATGAGAAATATAATGATATATCTATTAATTGATGGCAATGTATCCCTAGTCCCTATTGCTGATAGGAATTTTTGTTTTCTTTCCTTTTAATACAAAAATATTATATATATATATATATATATATAATGTATAAATTTATTTATTTTCCCCTCTTCTTCCCAGCTTACTACTGCGCCAGGGAAAGATGCTTTGTCAGGAACAGGTATGGTTGAGCTGGAACAAAAAGTGGAGCTGAAACACACAGATTCATCTGGGGATACTTCAGACGATAACATAGTAACTGTGCCCACAGCAAAAGGTGGAATGAGAAGGAAACATCATCGAGCTTGGACTCTTGGTGAGGTTATGAAGCTAGTTGATGGAGTATCTATGTATGGAGCTGGGAGGTGGTCTGAGATCAAACGGCTTGCCTTTGCGTCCATTTCATATCGTACCTCAGTTGATCTCAAGGTATGGACTCTACAATTTTGTTTGTAAATATTTTATTCCAAACCAATGCATGCTCATGTTGAATTGTAATCATGCATCACTCTCACAGATTGATAAATGTTAAATATTGGACTAGGTTTTGACCATCACTAAGATTTTTGGGCTGAGAACAGGTTTTATTTTGTAGGACAAATGGAGGAACCTGCTGAGAGCTAGCTTTGCACAGACACCTCCAGAAAAAGGGGTAAGCATAATCTTATGTGCGTGTGTGTGTTTGTGTGTTTGTCTTAGAAAGAACAATGACATTGCCCTTCCCTTGTTGGCAGTCTTATGGACAAAAAAGCAGCCATAGATAAGCATTACGGTCAACAGAGTTTGATATTTTGTTTGGATTCATGTTGCTTTGGTGATATGATCTGGGAAAAAAGATCCCATGTGCGCAGTGCGCTCTTGTGTGTACACTTTTAGTACTTGTTCCTTGGATATTTTGATGATGGAAGATGAGTTTGGTTGCATAAGAAGTATATGGAAGGAAACATGGTGTATGGGCCCTCATGTCCATGTTTTTAATTGTCTGTGTGTAATAATGACATAGCCCATGTCTTGGTCTCTTGGTGGTTGACTTGTGGATTAGAAATGAGCCATAAGTGAACGTTGCAAGTGACGGAGAATTTTACTTTTGATGTATCCACATCTCTATGGTCATTTGATTGAAATAAGATTCGTGTATTACCGTATGTCATGTTCAATTTTTTTCTGAATATATGTTGGTTGATCCTGTTGAATGTATTGTCATTGTTCATGTAGGGTGCAATTGTGTGACTTGAAATCCTTTTTCTGTGTGTGTGTGTGTGTGTGTGTGTGTGTGTGAGAGAGAGAGAGAGAGAGAGAGAGAGAGAGAGAGAGAGAGTTGCAAGGGCAGGGTTTTTACACCTTAACAGCTTCTTTCTATTTTATGGTTAACTTTTTGATCGGAGCATTATGCACTAGTAAGTCTACTACAGTGTTATATCTCTTGGTTTATATAATAAGTTTGTATTAGATGAACTTTTACTATCTGAGCAATTGCAATTTGCATCTAATATATTTTCATCCACCCACCCCACATGGTAGAATGCACTTGAGGACTAATCTCATTTTGTGCATTTCTTATTTCTACTGACGGGACTGTTTTCTGAAAATTTCAGATTATTTGTCTAGAATTTCTTTTGATGAGGAAAAATAAAGGACTGATAAAATGCAACTGAGAACTAAACTCTTTTTGTGCACTGCAAGTTCTCCTGATGTGGCTATTTTCTGAAGTTTTCAGAATATTTGTTATGAATTCCTCTGTGTAAGGATAAATAAGAGATCAATGTAGCAGGAATTTAGAAATATAACCAGTTATGTCTCACTTGAATTTCTGTAAATCCTTGTGCTTTTTACTTGTGTTCCCATGGCTATTTAATTTATAATGGTGTCTGTGGTCAATTATGTAGATGAATTCTCGGAAACATGCTTCAATGCCCATCCCTGCATCGATTTTGCTACGAGTGAGAGAGCTTGCTAAGATGCATGCGCAGGTTCCACCAAATCTTAGCTCAAGCAAGCTGGCTAGCTGTGGTGGGAGAAGTGTATATGAGACAAGATCAGGGTACTTGTAACACTGTAGATAATACATTTTAGCTGTCTAAAATAAAGCTACTAATCTGTACACTGTTTTTGCAACCGGGTTTTTTTTTTTTTTTTTTGTCCCCTTCATGGATGGCAGATTGTAGGCATTAACCATCGACTTCATTGAACAATTTCCCTACTGACATTTTCTTGGTTTCACTACTGACATTACCTTTCAATATAATTTAAAGCGGTCTGGAATTACGAGTTTATGGACTAGGCCTTTGTCAATTGCTGAAATAACTCAGCAGCAGCAGTTTATCATTGCCAGAGAAAACCTAATGGTGTAGAATGTGACTTTTACAAAATATATACATGATGCCAAGGAGTGCCTTTTAGTCGCAAGTCTTTAATTTTCCTGGCAAGCTTGGGAGGATTGGCAGAATGTTGCATGGCTCGTTTACTTAATTATTAGTGTTCTAATCTTCGTTAGTGCTCTTTTTCAAATGTGCAGCTAAAATATTATGGGTCATAATGTTCTGGGATGAAATTAGCTTTTATTTACTGATAATCAAGGCATTGTTAGAATTCGGCTTCATGCTCAATCAGTATATTGGAGAGGTTAATGTATATGACCTAGTTGACATAATACTTTTGTATTTTTATATTAATTTGCATATTCCAACTTCTAATTTCTCTGATGAAAGATAAAGTTAGGTGATCTATGGGCTATGGTGGTCCACTTTAAGAACAAGGCCAGTGGGAGTGACGATCTCCAGTCAACAATCAAGGAAAATTGCAAGAAAATTCACAAGAAAGAGAGAAATTGAGAGAAAAGGGAAGAAAATCTGTTGAGTCTTATTTAGGAGAGAAAATTGAGCCCTAAGCTCTACAAATTCTGTTTGTAATTGAATATATCGAAAACTACTTTCTAACATAGTCTTATCAGCTTATTTATAACAACAAAAGGCTGCAATTGACAAATACACACCTAATAACATGCTACAAATAGATATACTGAAGGGTAATGCTGGAAAAATAGGGCTACTGGTTCTTTTCAAGTGCTGGAGAGACTGAACCGTCCCTTCTTAACAAGCTTCTAGAACAAATAATCCACATTACGACTCCCCCTCTGAAAAAAAGCTTGCCCTCAAGATTCAGCTGCAAAATAGGACCTCAAGTGCGGTACATTAAACACGTTGGAGATAAGCATTGTCATCAATCTTGCGTAAAATCTTGTAAGGATCCACTTTCCGATCATTCAACTTCATATAAGTCCCAATTGGATGTCGTTCCTTACTTAAAACCACCTATACAAGATCGGCGGCCTTGAAAAGAAGGGTTTTTTTTTTTTTTTATGAACATTGGCAGCTGTCTTATAGTTGGCATTAAACTCCTCTATTTTGGCTTGAATTTGAACGTGAATTTCCTTCATAAAAGCTACCTTATCCTTTGCCATAGCATTAGTTTTCTTGGAAAGTGGTAGAGGAGCCAAATCAAGGACACTATAAGGCTTGAAACCATAAACAACCTCAAAAGGAGAAGTATGAATAGTCCTATTGAGAGAAGAATTGAAAGCAAATTCAACCAATGGAAGAATGTGTTCCCATCATTTAGGATTTTCACCAACCAAACACCTTAACAAATTTCCAAGGCTTTTATTAACAACTTCAGTTTGTCCATCAGTTTAGGGATGAAATGAAGTACTAAAGCTCAACTCGGTTCCCACAAGTCGCCACAAAGTTCTCCAAAAATAAGCAAGAAACTTAGCATCTTTGTCGGACACAATAGAAGTAGGTATCCCATGCAACTCATAGACTTCTCTAAAGAAAAGATTAGCAACATGAGATGCATCCGTTGCCTTTCGACATGGAATAAAATGTGCCATCTTGGAGAATCGATCAACAACCGCCATAATCGAATCATTCTTCTTTTGGGTTGGTGGAAGACCAAGCACAAAATCCATACTAAAGCATTTCTAAGGGCTGATAGGTACAAGAAGTGGCAAATACAGCCCTACATTAGTGACTGTCCCTTTACTTTTTTGGCAAACATGACACCTTTGAACATGCCTAATAACATCTCTGATTATTCCCCGCCAAAAGTAGTATTGTTGAAGCAATTCTAGAGTCTTTTTCTCACCAAAATGACCCAAATTATGTTGTTCAATAAGCAACTTCTCTCTTAGAGAACAGTGAAGCACACATAACCTCAATCTTTTGAAGAGAAATTCATCTTGTAAAAAAAACTCAGTCTTGGTAGCCTGCTGTCCACTTTGTAAAGCATGGAGAATCTTCCCAAAATAAGGATCTTCATCATAATGCACTTTGAATTCATCAAAACCAGCCACCCTATTTTGCATCTCAAGCAAGAGATGAACCCTTCTACTCAAACCCATCGGCTACTTTATTAAGAACACCGGATTTATGTCTCAAAGAGAAATCAAATTGTTGGAGATAGCTCACCACTTGGCATGCTTCTTATTAAGATGTTGTTGATTGTTGACGTGCTTAAGAGTTTTATGGTCGGTGTTGAAAATAAACTCTTTGTAGGCCAAATAATAACTCCAATGCTTAATAGCTTGAACAATGGCATAGAACTCCAAGTCATAAGTAGAATACTTGAGTGTAGCACCATTCAAGTTCTCACTAGAGAAAGAAATTGGTTGTCCTTCTTGAATAAGGACTCCTCTAATTCCCACACCCGATGCATTACAATCAAGCTTAAACACCTTGTCAAAATTAGGAAATGGTAGAATAGGAGCTTCCATAAACTTCTTCTTCAAGAGTTGGAAACTCTCTTGGGCTGCCAAAGTCCATTCAAAGACTATTTTCTTGAGACAATCGGTGAGAGAAGCAACTAAGGTACTGCAATTTTTGATAAACCTTTTTATAGAAAGTAGCAAGACCATAAAAACTCCTCACTTCATGCATACTAGAAGGTGTAGGCCAATCCACAATTGCTTGGACTTTACTTTCATCCATAAGTACTCCATTTGAGGATACAACATACCCTAAAAACACTACTTGTCAACCCCAAAAGTACATTTCTTTAAGTTTTCATAGAACTTTTCTCTTCTCAAAATGTCAAATGCTTGGTGGAGGTGTTTCAGATGATCTCCAAAACAACAGCTATAAACCAAGATATCATCAAAATAAACCACTACACACACTCCCAAAAGTGGTTGTAACATTTGGGTTATAACTTGTATGAAGGTACTAGGAGCATTAGTGAGCCCAAATGGCATGACAAGCCATTCAAAGAGCCCATTGTGTGTTTTGAAAGCGGTTTTCCATTCATCTCCGAGACAGATACGAATTTGGTGATACCCACTTCTAAGATTAATCTTAGAAAACACCTTTGCACCGGCTAAACAATCCAACATATCATCCAATCTTGGAATTGGAAAGCGGTACTTAATGGTAATCTTATTAATATCTCTACTATCCATACACATCCTCCAAGAACCATCCTTCTTTGGAGTCAAAAGAGCGGGAACAGCACATGGACTAATACTAGCCCAAATATAGCCTTTATTAAGCAGCTCCTCAATCTGTTTTTGTAGTTCTTCTTTCTCTTTTGGTGTCATCCTATAGGCTACCTTGTTTAGAAGTGCTGAACTGGGCACTAAGTCAATATAATGTTGGATATCTTGCATTGGAGGCAACTTTTGAGGAAACACATCAGAATATTGCTCCATTAACTCTTCAACAGCATTAGAATCAACATTTTCAGCAACCTTTCTTGTGGAATTAAAGCAAACACATAGCCACTTTCTAAGCTTTCTTGAATAAAACTTTTGGAGGTAAGTAAAGAAGTTGTTTGAGGCTTGGAATGCACTTTTTCCTTCATTGGCAGCAGCGTATATTGTTGATCTCCCTTGCATAAAATGTATGTATTCCTCTTCCTATCATGGATAGTTTGTCTATCACATTGCCAAGGTCTCCTAAGAAGAATATGACAAGCATTCATGGGTACTACATCACACCACACTCTATCAAAATACTTCTTTTGAATGGAAAAAGAAACCAAACAACGCTTTGTTGCCTTCACTTCATTTCCCATCTTGAACCAAGAGAGCTTATAAGGATTAGCATGCTCTTGAGTTAGAAGCTTCAATTTGTCCACCACCTCTTGTGAAACAAAATTCTCATAACTTCCCCCATCAATGATTATATCACAAACCCTTCCATCAACACTACAAGTAGTGTAAAAAATATTGGTTCTCAACTAATCTTCCTTAGATTCTTGCTTTATCACTAACAAAGTCTACTTTAACATAAGTGCCATGAATTCTTCCTCATCACAATCTCCACCAATCTCCTCATTTAAGGGTTGGTCATAAGTTGGCGGCATATCAAAACACATATTTTCATTAAGTTCTTCCATCAAAAGTGCTCTATTACACTCCCCATGGTCTTTCTACAATTCGAAGACTCGTGATCGGGTTCTCCACACTTGAAGCACTTAAATTTTTCACTTTGGAACTGATTTCTAGCCCTTTGATGACTTGTATTAGGCTGATTTTGAGTTGAAACAGTAGCTTTAGCAACCTTGGAAGGCTGTACATCACCTCATTGACTTCTCTTTCCAACTTGAGATGAATTACCACCTCTATGGTAGCTTTGGTAAGGCTATCCTTGAAGACCTTTGAAATTGCTGATCAGATCTAGAAACACTTTGGTTTTGTTGTTTCTCCACCAACAAAGCTCGGTTATAGGCTTTTGAAACGGTCTATAAATGATGCAATACAATGACGTCTTGGATAGAAGTCTTAAGACCACTTAGGTACCTTGCCACCATTTGTTCTTTACTTTCATTCAAATCAACCTTTGCTACTAATTGATAGAAAGCGTCAGTGTAATCATCAATACTTCCTTTTTGCTTAAGATTGTGCAAATTTTTATAAAGAGTTTGCATATAATTGAAGGGAATGTAGTGATGCTTAAGTTTCCTTTTCATCTTGTTCCACTCTTTAGTCTTGCCCTTTCTACATTGTTAATGATGCATTTGTAGTTGTTTCCACTAAGAAGAAGCACTTCCTTGGAGGCGAATTGAAACCAACTTCACTTTCCTTTCATCCGACACTTCATAATAGTAAAAAATTCTTTCAATAGTATTGAGCCAATCAATAAATTCTTCTAGGTTAAGGCTTCCTCTAAACTCTGGAATGTCAATTTTCAGATTATACTCCAACTTAGAGTCTTGCTTTGCCACAAAAGGTCTTCTTCTTTAGTGAACCCCAAAGAAATTATCAAAAGAAGTATCGGTGTCCTCGGACTCATAATTTACCTCACTAGGAGGTTGGAGTCGATGAACCATCTCCGTCAAGACCTTGATTTGCCTCCTCAATTCTCCAATCTCATCTCTTTGTTGCTGGTTTTATGGTGGATCATCTCGTCTGCTCACTGGTTGATGATTTTCAGCCCCCAACTCCATGTTCATAGCATTTCCTCTGCCCTTACCTCTTCTTCCACGACCACGTTGTGCTACAACAACAATAAAGGCTATCACAAAGTCTAAAATAAAGCAATTACAGCCACCTAACTGAATAAGAAGTCACGATCAGTAAAGAAAACTTAAGCTCTGGTTCGAATCCAACCAAAAAAAATTGGTTAAACTTTAATCAATAGCAATAATAAAGGAAGTGGCGACACCAAATCTGTTGCAATTTCCTTCCTATTGCAAGGTGTTGAATTGGGTGTTAGATTAGAGTTTGTAAAGGAGCTAAGTCGATACTAAGTTGCTCAAACTTGGATTGATAAATTAGAGTTGAAAAAATTTAGTTTGAACTTGATTCTTTTACCTTTGGAGTGGGCTAGAACAAGCCAAACTCAAAGTAGTGTAGTTCAAAATATTAATGAGCAAACTGATTTGCACCCTACTCAACTCGCTTGATAAATAATCAATTTTAACTCTTATTGAACTTAGCTCGTTCATTTTGTAATCAAGCTCAAAGAAAAACTAAAAGAAAAAAAAAAACAAAATAGATTTATTTTGGTCATGAAAAGTACTTTCAAAAAGTTTAACAAATTGTACTTTAGGATCTCCAGGATGAATGGGTATATTGCACTTTTGGTTGTATGAACTTGTGGGTGGAATCTAATATCGGACTAGTTAAGGATTGAACCTTGGCGGGAGTAATTTTGGGACACTCATGTTTCACCCAACAAAAAAGAAAAAAAACATATTTTGGTACTAATAAATTTAATGCACAAGTGCATACATTGTGTGATTGGAGTCTATTATTTGGCAAACTTGAATTTTAATGCGTTTGACTACCAAAACATTCTTCTAAGATCGTGTAACTTAAGGTGGTTTTCACTTGAACGAGATAGGAATATAGGATGAAGAATGTAGACCCTAGGAGTGCAACTCAGTCTAGGCCGAAGGGAAATCCGACTATGACCGAATTCATTTGGTCTTTTAAAAATAAAACTGGAATCAGACCGAAAATAAATTTGACGGGACTGAATCGAACCAAGAAAACACAATCCGATTCTCGATTTTGACCTTTTTTTAAAAGATAATTTTCTCAGTTTTGACTTATATGTAATATATATATACTTTTGCTAAAGGGAAATTATATTATATGTAATATAATACTTTTTGTAATAGAATACTTTGCTTATATATTATATAATACATATATATTATACATATAATATATATATGTAATATTATATTATATGTAACATTAATATATATATATACATATATAAATAATCGGTTGGAATTTGGGAATTCGATCAGATCTGGTTCTGAAATCTCCTAAACCGTGAATTGGACCGAATTAATCAATTCTCATAAATTTGAAATTGGAACTAGATCGATTACTGTTTGGACTGGTCTAATATCAGACTGAATTAATTAACCAGTACAGTACTCAGTTCTACCCAAACTAACTTAGTGCTTATTTGGATTAGATTCTGGGAGGCCCACAATCTCTTTCGGCAGTCCATAATCCATTTTGGTCTTGTTTGAGTATTTTCTTTTTAATCTTCATAATTTATTTTAACCATCAAAAATGATTTTAGGCCCACTTTTTGTTAAGTTGGAGTACCCCAGCTTCTCTCAAAACTGATTGGGAATCAGGTGCAAACCTTTAATGAAACTTATTGTATTACCAAATATACCCTTCACATTTCAACACCTTAATGAAAGAATACTAACTTTATCCTCTCAGCCCACTATCATAAGGTTTTGTCTCATCCTTAAATCTGCCATTCTCGTTCTCTCGTATCTTTCTATGAGCACCATCCACAACCAAAAAAATACATCATCTCTGAAAAAGATTTCACCAAGTAAAACCAATCTCTCTCTTCAACATATTTTTTAGTATCTTTTTTCTTTTTCTCGAATCATTCTTATGAAAGCCCTGAACCCTTATTTTTTTTATTTTTTATTTTGTTCACTTCATTGCCCTCTTTGTGAGGGCAATAGTGTTATTTCAGTGTCAAAATCACTTCAACAAATGTTGTTTTTAGACAGATAAAAAATCACTTGTGATAACAAAATCACTTTAAAATATAATTCTCAAACACTAATAGAATTCTCTACTACAACTATCAGCTTCTAATTCTTTTTTGATTCTTTCTAACAACATAAGTTGAAACTATCCCAAACAGGCACTTGCACTCCTAGTAGACCCACTTAAAGTCGGTCTAGGAAGAACGGACACGCCTAAAATGGTGTTGTGGCTGTGTTCGACACATGACGGACATGGACACGCCTCCAACACGTTTTCGACATGTGTCGGATACAGTTTCAAAGTGTCCGAAAAATAAAAAAATAAAAAAAAAATTCGCACACAGCTCCGACATGGCTCCGACACCTGTGAGATACGATTTAAACACTTTGCGGACACGATATGAGAAGTTAACAACAAGGCATTCATCATCACCAGAAGTGGACATCCACTGTATGCTAGAAAAATCAACCAAAAAAAAAGAGAGAAGAAAAAGAAAAAGAAAGAAACTGTTGCATCACAGTTGGCGGAGGTGGACAAAACATCTCTGCAAATCGTCGGTGTGGCAGTGTAAGCCTCCCTTCTCTCTTCGATTCTCTCTCCACCGCTCTCTTCTCTCCCTGCTTTTCTTGGTGCTTGGACGCTTGGAGAAGAGTATGAGGTGTGATCCCTTTTTGTCATGTCTCCCACTGTCCCCTAGCTGTAAAGTGCTTTTTTAAACTAGAACCAGTTTTATGGTTTCCCTAAATTCTAATCATAGTTAGTCTATGAAAAAATTAAAGGTGTTCTGCCTTTATAGAACAATAATTTTGTACATGGGGCGTACGTCCCTTATGATGAAACACAAAAAAATCAAGACTCTTAAGTATCCAACGCATTTTTTAAAACAATTACCCCATACATATATATATACATATACAATTCTATACATATATAATTATAAATATACATATATAGTTATAAATGTACAATTACCATTATATACATATATAATTATAAATATATATATTTATTATTTATTATTTATATATATAATATTTATTTATTTATTTATTTATTGCTGCATTCCTACCATGTCATGTCCTATGTTTTTCAAGAATTGCTGTGTCAAGATGTCCGTATCATGTCGTAACTATATCCCATATCCATGTCCATGTCCATGTCCGTGTCCGTGCTTCTTAGAAGTCCGTTTACGAAATTCCAAAGAGCCCAGGCCCTAGATTAGATTAGTCTAAATCAGTAGGCAACACTACCATGATCTAATAGTAACTCACTCTGTTTAAACAATCCGACGGTTCTCATGGTTTCCACGTAAGAACTCGTAGTATTGTAATAGTAGTAGCATAAGAGGCATGTAAAGTGACACCAACCGGAGACAGGCATCTCCATCCTCTCAAACGGGTGTGCTGTGCTCTCTCCTTCCCAGCCCTAGTCGCGTCCCTCTCACTTCCAATCCATCTACTGCTACTCTTTCTATCTCCAACAACCACCTCCGAGCGGCGGTGGCGGCGACGCAGGCGCGGTCTGATAACTGTCGACGAATGTACTCTCTCTCTCTCTCTCTGTGGTGTGTGTGTGTGCTTGTATATTGCTCAATCTTTAGCTGAATTGTGCTGATATATACATATGTATGTATGTATCTCAAATTTGCTGATTCCAATCTCAATTTGATTTTGTGTTGCAAGACCTTTGATTTCTTATACTATATGCTTGATCTCGCATTTGCTTCGCTCATATTTCCAAACAATTTCAGTTTTTTTCTGTATATCATCCTCTTTTATTCATGCTCTTTTTCTCTGGCTGGTTGCTGAGAAAGAAAAGAAAATCGTTTTTTTAATCTTATCTTTCTGTTGTTTTGGTTTCCAAAAAGTGAAAAATTCTCAGCAACCAAACTTGACATAATTAATGCATAAATTAATATGCGGATTTTAAAAACTATACCTAGCAATTTACAATAATTATTGAAAGACCAAATAAAAATTAATCATTTAATTAATAATAATGCTTCGTGTTTGGAGTAATCTTTATGTTTTTATGCGTTCATTTTATTTTATCATTGAGCATGTTTTGCCCTTTTTGTTGTTCTAGTAATGCAGTAATGCGGCCCACCATTTTGACGAACTTGACATATATGGTGACATCTATCCCAAAATTTTTTCCCCCTTCCCAAATTCAAGATTCCAAATGAGGTGGCATCTTGGTATTGGATCTATTTTTGACTAACTATTGGATTTCAAGTTTCAAAATTCAAATTTGTGGGTTGTTATGTTACCACATCACTTGGGATATTGAATTTGGAAAAAAAATTTGGGACAAGTAGCATTTTCTTTTAATTTGGGTATATTTGGGTTGCGGGTATATTTAGATGGTTTATTTTTTTGATAAGCTATTGAGATGGTTTATAGGGTTGTGAAAATAGATGGTTTATAGGGGTGTGAAAATTTTGCTTCATGCCACCCAAGTAGTGCTTCTTACTTACTATGAAGCATGGATACATATACAGATACAGATACAGATATGATATGATACGGATACGCCAATTTGGTAATTCTTAAAAAATGTAGGACACGATACGGCGGGGATACATTAATAAATAAATATATTAATATTAATATTTGGTCTAAAACATCAATAATCAACATTAAAAAAAGGTTTAAAACATCTACAAAATCAATTAATATGCAAGAATAAATGTACAAAAAACACATCCATAATCATCAACCATGTTCATCATTCATAGAAAAAAAAAACCAGAATAAGATCAAAATTACAAAAAGCCATTGTGCTATTGCTCTGCAATGGTTATCCTAGACTCCTAGGAGAGAGATAGAGTGGGAAGAGAACAAAGATGAGAAAACTAAAATGGGTTTATTGTTTCGATTAAAGTATGGGTATTATGTATTTTTAAAAATTTACATTTAAACCCCCATTTATTTAAAAAATAATAAAAACAAACTAACCCTAAACGAATCCTAAACGTATCTGAGGTGAATATGATGATGTGGCAATGTGTTACTGTTTCGATACGTGCGAAGAGTATCCGATATGTATCGGGGAGTATCTAGGCGTATCGGTATCTGGTACGGATAGGATATGGATTCGTTGTGGGGTTTTGAATTATATGTGCTTCATAGCTTAGTTAAATGTTCTAGTTGATGAGCTGGTGGTACATGTATATGTGTGTTTTCTTCTGTTTTCTTTGCTCTTCTATAATGCATACTTGGATAGTAGATTAAATGGATAGGTATTGTATTGCTAGATAGTGATTTTCTTCTTGTGTTTTGGAGAATGAACAATTTTAAAAGTTTACATTTTGCTTATGCATCGCAAAGATAGTGGAAAATATCATATTATGGGAAGTAGAGTGGGAAATATCATATTATTGGAATCAGAACATTGTCTTGAACTATTGGAGTGTTAATTGCCCAGCTGGTCACCTCCTAATTATGCATCTTTGGCGGTATATTGTTTTTTTATTTTTATTGTTATTCATTACTACATAAATTTCATGGATAATGCTTGGATTTATTACTTCAGTTTTCCTTGACTTAAATTTCTTTTACACCATATCTTATGGTGGCAGGTCATTTGATGTTTAAAATATTTCTTAAATTTTTTTACAGTGTATCTTATGGTGGCAGGTCATTCAATGTTTAGAATACTTCTCTACAGTTGTGTTTTGATTTTCTTTTTCACAATGTTCTGTGAACATTCTTCTCAGAATTTCAATATATAAATTATCCTTTTTCCCCCCTTGTTATTATTGCTCTATATTCTATGCCATGTTACTTGTACACAAGTTATCTGGATATTACTTGGAATGTTCATTTCACTCAAAAAGTTCTTTAATTTGTCTAATAATGTCCATTTACTTAACGTGCTTGTTGTTACTTGAGTTTTTCTCTTCTTTCAATTTTTCTCACTAACATTCTACAACTTGTTTGCTCTCACCTTTTAAAATGTGGCTCATAACATTTTTGGTCTTGAACAATAAAAATGGTCAACCTTTATATGGGTTTGGTTCTTTTTGTAGTTATTTTCTCACTATATTTACAATGTTTTAATCATTTTGTGAGCATTACTTGGTTAGTTGTAAAAACTAATTTTTCTCCCTTTTGTCTAAATGTGGCAGCAGCTAAAATCAAGGAAAAATGGGGATCATTGAAAAGATCAAAGAAATTGAAGCTGAGATGGCTCGGACACAGAAAAATAAAGCCACAGGTTCTTTATATCATCCATAACCAATATATTTTAGACTTTATCATCTAGAATCATTATTTTCATCCTAAGTTTCCTTTTTTTCTGCAAAATAGGAAAAGAATAGTTTTCATTGTTCCCTATAAGTCTATAACTAGTGACGGGAGTAAGTTAAAGAATATCATTGCCTTGCTCTGTCCTTCCTTCCCTCTCCCTCCCTCCCCCCACTCCTTGCCTCTTTTTTCTTTTCTTTTCTTTTTTTTTTTTTGGTTTGAATTGAGCTCCAATTAATTAGTATATTCCAGTAGATGCACTTAACTATGATGTGAGGTGGAGTTTACTGGGGCTGCTTGTTGTTTGTTTTTCCATATACAGTTGCTTTCACAAGCTTTTCAGTCTTTCATATATGTTATTTGTTTGTTTTTGTTTTTCCTTAAGTCCTGTAAAATATTTAGGTACAATATTTTTTCCTTAGTAAGCTCGTTTTACTAAGTTAAGAAATTTATTTTTTATTTCATTTTTATTGAATATGTGCAGAGTATCATCTTGGACAACTCAAGGCAAAGATAGCAAAGCTAAGGACACAATTGTTGGAGCCTCCGAAAGTATGCAAATTTCTCATGTTTTCCATGGTTGATTTCTATATGCATATATGTAAATTTGTAATTTTGAATGGGATTTGAGGTGACTTATTTTTGTATGTCTCATTTGTGTGTGTCGTAAATTTAAGATTTATTGGTGTTTTACTTTAAAAAAACTTTTTTTCATTGATATGCCTAAAGTTTGTCTTTACTAATACTGCCTTATTTTTTGAGTTCATTTTAGTTTAGTATAGGACTTTTATATTTTGAATTTTGAGGGAATTTTTTTTTTCCTAACGATTCTTGTCTTGTATGCCAATTGTCCTTCTAGTAGAATGACTTTGTTGTATGTGTCTGCAATGGTTCTTCTGCCTTCTCAGAGTGCCTTGTGATTCTCGGATATGGCTAAACATTTTAGTAGACATTCACCTTGAAATTTTACGTAGTTTCCCCTGCTGACAATCCCAGCTTAGGAACTGATTCTGATGATGAGTGAGGATCTTATTCTTATGTTTTCCTTGGTTGATTTCTATATACATATATGTAAATCTGTAATTTTGAATGGGATTTGAGGTGACTTATTTTTGTATGTCTTGTTTGTGTGTGCTGTAAATTTAAAATTTGTTGGTGTTTTACTGTTTTACTTTTAAAAAAACTTTTGTTCATTGATATGCCTAAAGTTTTTCTTTATTAATACTGCTTTATTTTTTGATTTTATTTTAGTTTAGTTTAGGATTTTTATATATTGAATTTTAAGGGAATTTTTTTTTCCTAACCATTCTCCTTGTATGCCAATTGTCCTTCTAGTAGAATGAATTTTCTGTATGTGTCTACAATGGCTCTTCTGCCTTCTCAGAGTGCCTTGTGATTTTCGGATATGGCTAAACATTTTAGTAGACATTCACCTTGAAAATTTACGTAGCTTCCCCTGTTGACAATCCCGGCTTAGGAACTGATTCTGATGATGAGTTCATTTTTCATTTTGTTTTTTGTTTTGGTTAAGAAAAAAAACGTTGAGGGGAGAGGGTGGCGTCCCCACAGTGCTGTGTGAGCGTTCCCACACATGGGCCAGACACAAGGGTGTAACCCTGGGCTATGGCCTGCCTTACCCCACCTAGTGGGAAGACTCAAAGCCTGAAAACTTGTTTGGAGGGCCGAGCTCCAACCACCCCGCTTTTTGGAGATATATTATTATTATTATTATTATTATTATTTTTTTTGGGGGGGGGGGATGTTGAAGAATAGGTATAGCTTCCCTGGATATGAATCACCTTACCCAACTAGCGATCAGGATTTAGGAGGACTATTGGATGAAGTTTTCTCAAATGCCTTATGCATACCCTGTTACCATAGGTATGTATTTATTCCTATAATTCTATCACATTTCTATGTTGTCTTTTCTTTTGTACAAATAATTGAACCTACATTCATTTAACTTAGTTTTATTTACCTGTCTATTAGTGGATTTGTTCTAATTAAACCATATCCACTCTTTCCTTAATGTGTGAAGAGGTCTCATCCTTTTATTGTCAATGTTCTTAGTGTGAAGTTGCTTTGTGAAAATACTTGTTTTGACCATCATCTTTACTTGTACTCAAGGACTTAAATATCGATATCGATGGATATATCGAGGGTCCAAGAACACGGATATATCGGATATATCGATGGATATATTGAAAATTTCAATATCGATTCAGAGATATGATGGATATTGTTAGTTAAACACGTATACTTCCGTTGAAACTCTAGGAACAATGATTAGACTCTAATATGCAGTTTAAAATCAAAATATTGCAATTTAAATGTATATTAGACAAGTTTGTATTATGTAGGGTATAAAAATTGTGCCAAGCAAAAGAATGAATATTTTAACAAAGTAAATGAAAGTTGTTACTTCATAACACTAATTTAAGCCATTAGTTTAATTGAAATATTTATATAAATCAATACTAAAAGAGTAAGAGGTGGTAATTTTGACACAATAACAAGAAAATGAATATCTCGAATTCTCGATGCCATCGATATATATCCTCGATATAGTGGATGTATTCAATATATCGACGATACCATGTGAAAGAAAGAAGATATTATGGATATATCGAGCTTTTATCAATAATATCGAAAATATTGACAATATCGTAAAGATATTTTGCGAAAAAGATATGTCAGTTAGATATCGTATCGAGGGGTACGGATATACGGATATATCGTGGATATATCAAAGATATCGTGGATATTTAAGTCCATGCTTGTACTCCTTTATGTTATGGGGGCCTTGCCCAGGAGTGGAGCCAGGGATTTACTCTAAGGGGGGCAGGGAGCAACCTTTGGTTAGTTATTAGTGTTCTATCCATGTGGGAAAATAATATAACTTTATCCATTCAGATCACCTTATGGTAAAATTCCTGGCAATTGTGGTAAAGTTTGTGGGAAATTTGTGAGTTTCTAAGAACTCATTCTGTAGAGTGAATTTTATCTTTTTCAGCTTCCACAAATAATGAGAAATCAGCCTATTACAACAGCCATTCTAACCCCAAGTTCATTTTTTTCATATTTTTTCTTGTCCCTTACTTGCCTAACATAAAGATTGAGGTTTTCAATAGTTTTCAAACTGATTTTTCACATCAAGCGTAATAGTAAACATTCCTTCAGGAGCAAAATAAAAGAGTTAGGTGGGTCAAAGTGCTAACACAGAAATAAAGAAGGCAGCAAAAAAAAAAAAAAAAGAAAAAAAAAAAGAAAAAAAAAAAAATATATATATATATATATATATGGAAGGGAAATTTTTTAAATAATTCATAAGTTGTGAACAAAACAAAAATAATTTAAAAAAAAAAAATTTGAGGGAGGGCAGCAGGCAGCTTCTTCTCATGATTTGCATGTGGCTCTATCCTGCCCTTGCATACACCAAGTACAATTGCATAAGACTTGTAATTTTAAGTAAAGGGTGCCCTGAATGAAAAATGTAAGCAAACAAAAAATTTCCTGTAGGTGCTATTGAGTAGTGGCCAGCATACTTTGCGAAAGCATACTTTGTATCCTTTTCTCTTTTTGAAAGCTTTACTTATATATCTGTATAGCAGAAAATTTATTCCAGTTCCAATCTCAAGCTTTGCAATTACTGACTTTAGTACAATTTTTTAAGTATTTTGGCTTCATAGTTATGACTACTTGCTGATATGAATGTTAGAACCATGTGGAATCTGACTTTAATGATCATGTCATTTTGGAAGGATTTTTTCTTGGTTCAATCCATAAGCAGGTTTATGCATGATTCTTTAATTTTTGGATTCATTAGCTGAACTAGCTAAAAATTTAATATTATTCAGGAACACTAATGGAAAATATAAATTGAGCCCTCTAGTGCTGTTGGTGTTCACAGAGAATTTAATATGTGCCAAAAAGTTATGCTTTCTTGGGAGATTTTCATTACAATTTTCAAATTAGGAACCGCTGCAAGATCTCATATTTGATATACTATGATAGTCCGACATGATCACATCATATTGTTCATGTGGCTGTCTGCCTTTTTTTTTTTTTTTTTTTTTTTTTTTTTTTTTTTTTTCAAGTTATGGTACGGTATTGATTGCATTCCTGTTTCCTTTCCAGCGTGTGTTGCTCTTCTTGATATTGTTCTTTTCATTTTCATTTTTTCCATTTGCACATATATATAAACAAACACATAGTTAAAATTTTGGTTTTTGTTCTTATTTATTGTCGTCTAAATCTGTGTATCAGGGTTCTAGTGGAGCCGGAGAAGGTTTTGAAGTTACAAAATATGGCCATGGACGTGTTGCACTAATAGGATTTCCGAGGTTTCTTTGTTAGCTTGATATATTATTAACTTTTAGAAAAATTGTGTCTTAGATGATGGTTTTAATATAGGCAGTTGAGGCACTAAGTGCTTTGTTTTTGAACTCTCTTTCTGTGTCTGTGTGTGTGCATGTGCACATGTGCCTGTGTGTGTATGTGTGCACATGTGCATGTACACAGCAACACATTGATTCTATACCAGGATTCCCCTATCTTAGTGTTTATTTTTTGTTTATAGTGTGGGAAAGTCTACACTTCTGACTATGTTAACGGGAACACATTCAGAAGCTGCATCATACGAATTTACAACGCTTACCTGTATTCCTGGGATTATACACTACAATGATACTAAAATCCAGCTGCTTGATCTTCCTGGAATTATTGAAGGTGCTTCTGAAGGCAAGGGACGTGGTAGGCAGGTAAAGAACTTAACTTTCTTCTTTTTATCATGATTTTATATCATCTTGTGTTTATATAACAAACATGCGGATAGGATTCTTACAGAAAAATTTATGATCAAATTTCTCATGATTAATTTCCAAAATAAAACGTTGATTATTTCTGAGTTAAGTCTTGATTCTTTTGTTATCCGTTCTTCTTTTGACCCAACATGGTATGATATCATGGAACTTACAAAAACATTAACAAAACTATTTTCCTTTCAGGTTATTGCTGTTTCAAAGTCATCAGACATTGTGTTGATGGTCCTTGATGCCTCGAAAGTAAGTATCTATTTTGAAGCTATAATGTCTTTTGCTAGTATTGCTATTTGATGAATCAAAATTGTGATTATGGTAATAAATTCCTGCTTTGTCACCCGTGGACAGGCCTATATGGGTCTTTTAGGGAGTCCTTTTACAAAGAGTATTGTTCCCTTCTTTCTTTCTCGTAGATTTTACAACCAAAACGTTGGAGGAATATAGGTCAACATGGGGATCTTTTGATTACCCCAGATGCAAAATGCTTTTTTGCTCTGTTACCATTTCCCAAATATATTGGTGATTTCTGGTTACTTCTTTCATGGATTTTATTTGTCCCGCAAAGTTGTCCTTAAAGAAGTCTAACTTTGTACAACCATCTATAGTTATCTTTCCTCGATTTCAGATTCTTTTTCTTTATTTATTTAATTCTCTCTTTCTCACTTTTTCCTACTAGGAAGTCTCACATTCCACATTGCCTAAATATTAGGTATGATATGGCTTCATATACTTGTTTGGGCCCTTCACTTAACAGCTTAGGTTTTTAAGTTGGAACTTGGAAGCTTAACATGGTATTAGAGCATATCGTTCTTGTGGCCTATTCATGAGCCTCCCTTTGTTGTCCATGTGTAGGCCAATTTTAGCTAGTACGTGGGTGTGCTAAAACCTTTGTGGTTCAAATTGAACAAAAAACAACCCTTGGTGCTAACTAATTGGTTGAAACCAAGAATGAATGATTCTCGGTTGCCTTGTGTGTTTAGACAATTGTTTCAGGGTTGGGGTTTCTCCCTTTTTTGGGTTCTTTTCCTTGCCTTTTTATGAGAAAAAGGACTTCCAATTTAAACACGAAGGAGTGGCTAGGGGCTATGCCTCAGGAAGTGGGGTTGTGAGTTCGACTCTTGCAAAATCCTTTGGGGCCACCCACACAAGGTTTCATGGGCCTTGGACTTACCTGGTTCATATGGGTTGTGGGGTCTTATATGGACTCAGGGTTGTCCAAAGGGTTACCTCATTATTAAAAAGGACTTTCAATTCAATACCACGAAAGAAATAATTCAAAATAACAATGAGCATAAATTCAAAGTAAAACTTACATCCATTGCACTTTGATTACAAGCAAAAGAAAGACTGAATCACTGTGAAGTGAAGCCTGGATAAAGGATGCCACAAGAACTACAAGAACTACGATTAAGGTACACTACTCCTATGCTAGGCTAAGGCTAGGCTAAGGACTAAGGCTAAGTTTCGCTACTCCTAAGCTAGGCTATGTTGGTAACTGCTGGTAACTGTTCCTAGCAGTTATTTCCTTTAGATGCAAGTGCTGAATTCATTTCTGGCATGTGTAGACAACTTTAAAACCACCTGGTGGTCAATTCCGGCCACTATTTTGTTTGCAGATAACCACTAGTCAGTTATTTTCAGCCTCCAATAACTGCAGGGTAGTTACAATTTCGGCCACTGCTTCAGCAACGTGTGCAAAATCCTTTTATGTCATGTGTTTCTTCTTGTTTTCTTCTTTGTTTGACACCTGGACGACATACTCCACTGTCAATAGCTGCCCAGCACTTATTTCTCTAGCAACATGTGTTTAATTATATGAATTATGGGTAGTTTACCATGCATAAATCATGGCTGCAGCCATGTGTATCCACTATCCCACTATCTAACTACTAGTTTTCTCCAACCGCCACATGTCTTCCTTTGTACACATGTCCAGTTATGTTCCTTTAACTTCTTGGCAACTAACACAATCTCTTAATGCCACATGTAATAATTCTACCCATTCATCAAATGGGTAAAATTATGGTGTCAACACCACGTGACAAGCCTGTTGTTGTCATGTTAGGCCTGCACATGAGGGGTAGTCTCAGGAAGTTCCATGCCCCCAATCACTCAAATGTTAGGTTTGATATGACTTCATGTACTTGCTTGGGCCCTCCACCTAGTGGCTTAGGCTTTTAGGTTGGAAACCTAACATCTTCATTTTACTCTATATTATTGTATAACTAAGTTTTTCTCATGTCATGAATTCATGTTATTTTCTACAATATTTTATATGCTTTTGGCCATATTTTATATGCCTCACAAAATAGAATGGCGAAATGCCTGGTGACTTGTTTTATAATGATCTTTTAGGAGATGGAACAAAAACTTTCACTATCTTGCTGTGTTTACAAATATGAAATACTGACTGAGCACCATCTTTACTTTGTCAATTTGTATTGTATGGAATTCCAATAAATTTACTGGGCAATTGGGTGGCTACGAGTTGTGCGAACTGTCCATGCTGATTGTTACTGTTGATGAAAGTTGCTTTTCCTTCGTACATATTATCATTAACAGTGCAAAGTACTCAAATATGTATGCCCTGAAATATTTTTGCAATATTTATAGAGTTTGGAAGCTTTCTGAACCTTCTAGATACCCATTGCTTGCAATTTGCTCTACGTCTGTAAGCTATTAGTAGTTTATGTCATAATTCTTCTTAATTTGTTTTATTTAAATTCATTCTATTTAATTTTAGTCTCTCTCTCTCTCTTAAATTGTTTGCCAAATGCTTCAGAGTGAGGGTCATCGGCAAATATTGACGAAGGAGCTGGAAGCTGTGGGTTTGCGTTTAAACAAGAGACCACCTCAGGTAAGAATGTGTTGTTTGGAGGATTTTTTAGGATAATCTACATGTTCCAAAATTTGTTAGATAGCTCTCTCTTGCATTTTATGAAAATTGCCTGTATGTTTGACAAATTTTCTGGGCAATTCTTCCTTTACTTTAGTCAATAGTTCAGTTCTGGTAACCTTTTTTGCTCTTTTAAGAAGTCCTCTAGGTTGAACTTATTTTGGTACCTTAATTGCCAATTTAGTTTGATGGCATTAGGCATTGATCAAATAAATTGCATTTTTACAAGGTTCCTCCCTCCTCTCTCTCTCAAAAATTTTCCTCATTTCTGTAAGGATGTATAAAAATTTGGTTTTGTTTCTTTCTGATTTTGTGCTTTTGTTTCATTGGCAGATATACTTCAAAAAGAAAAAAACTGGAGGCATTTCTTTCAACAGCACTTTACCGTTATCTCATGTGGATGAGAAGCTTTGTTATCAAATTCTACATGAATATAAAATTCACAATGCAGAGGTATTCAATTTTTTGCTCTAACTGATTTCATCCATGCTTGTACAAAATTGATGGTGATGAAATCAATAAAATGCATTAGAACTTTCAGGAGAAAATATTGCTTATTTATCAGTGATTATGTGTCAATATTGGTGATACGTATTGCAATTTATCGAGGTATCACCCTAGAGATGACGCATCGTCTAAGATATTGCTTTTTACTTTGTTTGTGTACTAGGTTGCACTATTTTCCACTGATCTAGGGTGTCTAAGTATTGGCCAGTACTTTAAACCTATGAAGCATGGATACGGATACAGGATACAAATACATTACCATACGGTTACGCCAATTCGGCAATTCTAGAAAAATGTAGGATTTGTTAATAAATAAATATATTAATATTAATATTTTGTCTAAAACATTGATAATTAACATAAAAAAGTTTAAAACATCTACAAAATTAATCAATATGCAAGAATAAATGTCCAAAGAACACATTTATAAGACCATGACCATCAATCATGTTCATAATTCATCTATATAAATTGGAATGACGTTAACATTACAAAATAACCATTCGGCTCTATTTCTCTACAAATTTTGCCTTAGGACTTTAGGAGAGAGATAGTGTGGGAAGAGAACAAAGATGAGAGAACTAAAATGAGTTTAATGTTTCGATCAAACTATGGGTATTGTGTATTTAAATATGTACATTTAAACCCCTGCTTATTTAAAAAATAATTGCAAACTAATCCCAAATGAATCTCAAATGTAGCCGTTGTGTATCTGAGGACGTGCCATTGTTTGTTATTGCTTCGATATGTACGAAGTATCAAATATGTATAAGGAAATATCCTAAGCGTATCAATATTTGATATGGATATTGTACGAATTCATTGGGGGGTTTGAAGTATCCGTGCTTCATTGCTTTAAACCATGTATGTGTAAGTGCGTAACTAGAAGTAATTAAGGGTAAAGGGCCATATTGAAGACATTGGATGTTAAGAATTCTTATGTGCAATGGATTCTTTTGACCTATTTAGTTTATTTTGGAGCTTTAAGAGCGTTCTTGATACTTTAAACCATTTTATGTGTGACTAGAACTAATTATGTAATTGGAAGAAGATAATACAGAACAAGACATCAATTGCGATTCTTATATTAAAGGGTTCAGTTGACCTATCTAGCTTAGTTCTGAAACATCTTTAGCGTTCTAGTTAAAATTATGGAATGATGCCATCTTGACGAAGCCCTCTATACTTTATCAGCGTGTTATATTTTCCCTTTGCACATGATTTTGTAAATGTGTTGATAATTTATGCAGGTTATTTTCTACAGGCTACTTCAAACAAAAAGATTCTCATTTCTGATAATTTTTTGTAGGTACTGTTTCGTGAGGATGCCACAGTGGATGATCTTATTGATGTCATTGAGGGAAACCGTAAATACATGAAGTGTGTATATGTCTACAACAAGATAGACGTTATTGGTATTGATGATGTGGACAAATTGGCCCGGCAGCCAAATTCTGTTGTCATTAGCTGCAATCTGAAGGCAGGTTCTATACTTCTACCAACCACCTAAGCATGAGCATGGGATGAAGGAAATAAATTTTGGTCTCAATATGCAAGTTTGGGGTAGCCACAGAACCTATAGAAAATGTATAGATTCAGCTGCCCTGATTTTGACTGGGCCTAGCAGCCTAGGCACTGTCTCCATCATAGGAGACTGCAGTTTTGATACATTGCTTTTATATTTAGGAATTGAGTTAATGAGTAGAACTTGATTTGGCTGAAATGTTTTAATCCCGAAACAACCATAATAGTTTTAATTAGTTAGTTTGGATGGGCTCTTTATGAGAGTTTATAGTTTCTCCGTAATTGTGAAATTTTGTATTTGTATTTTTTTCTGCAATTCAATTTGGAAGAAGAGTAGGAAACTGATTACCACAGACAAGCATGAGCTTGAGTAGTCAATCATCTTTATGGGTTTCATGTTTCCCACAGCTTTTGATCGGAATGTTGGCTTTTGTGATTTTTTGTTTACTATGTTTCCTTCCCTGAAGAACATGTTCTTACATTCCAATATGCATCTTATGCCAAAACCTTGTTAGCACCCTTTTATTGTGCATCCAAACACCAGTTCAAAATGCTAAGGTTGTTAAGCAAAACATTATGTATTAATTTCCTATTTTAGGTGAATAATCTGAGAAACGTGTAATTATTTTGTTTTACAGCTGAACTTGGACAGACTACTTGCAAAGATGTGGGAGGAGATGGGGCTGGTTAGAGTTTATACAAAGCCACAGGGCCAGCAACCTGATTTCACGGATCCTGTAGTTCTTTCGGCTGTACGTCATATATTTTCTTGCGTCTTAAGTATTTATTCTTCGGCGGAACTAATTATGTTTTAAAATTCTACTGCTTTTTTAATTTTGTTGGAAATATACCACATCCCACATTGGTTAATAATAAACCTTAACATGTCTTCATATACCTGTTTGGGCGCTTTATTTAAAAGTTTAGGCTTTTAAGTTGGAAACTTAACTTGGTATCAGAGCGTGTTGTTCCTGGCCCGTTTCGCTTGTGAGCCCGTCTTTGTTGTCCACGTGACAAGCCATTTGAATCTTGTTAGACCTGCACATGAGGGGGAGTGTTGGAAATATACCACATCCCACATTGGTTAATAATAAACCTTTATATAGTTGTTTGGGCCCTCCACTTATAAGCTTAGGCTTATAAGTTGGAAACTTAACAACTTTCTTTTGTAAAATTTGTTTTCCTGGTATGTGATTTTAGGATAGAGGTGGCTGCACGGTCGAAGACTTTTGTAATCAAATACACAGGAGTTTGGTGAAGGATGTGAAATATGTGCTAGTGTGGGGTACAAGTGCCAGGCATCACCCGCAGAATTGTGGCCTCGGTCACGTTCTTCATGATGAGGACGTTGTTCAGATTGTTAAGAAAAAGGTGCGGCAAACCATTGCTTTTATTCAGTAATCTAATTGATAGTGAATCTTACTGACAAGTCTGCATGGTTCCTCTATTTATACTGCAACAAGAACTTGTTTGATGAGTAGTTATTGCAAATCCTTCACAATGTTTTTTTTATTGAGCGTTCTTTATATTATCTTTTATTTGTTTTTAATTTTCCCATAATGCCCCATTTGGTTCTTGGATAGAGGATGGAATTTGACAACCATTCCAACCCCAAAGATTCATAAAATTTCAAATGTCATTTTCCTTTCCCGTCTTCTTGCAATCAAATGGAGCAGAAATATATACTCCCATGAAGGAAGAATAAAGATATGTGATTTGCATTCTTCAGGAAAGGGAAGATGGAGGAAGAGGTCGGTTTAAATCACATTCCACAGCCCCTGCTCGAATATCTGACAGAGAAAAGAAGGCACCCTTGAAGACATAGTTACCTGTATGAACCAGTGCTATCGTTTGAACTTTGAACCCTTGGTTCTCAAATGAAGCAGCATGGATGAATCAAGAATGGCTAGTGGTTGATAGTATGGTGCCCTCACAGATGATTATATAATTATTATGTTATCACTGAATGGATGGTAATTAGAACTTAGAAGTGAACATTCTGTGCTAAAGCATTCCTTCACATTCTTCTCCCGGAGCCTGTTCATTAGAATAGATTTATCTTCAGCTCATATGTTGTGTTTTCTGTATTTATTTATTGGGAAATGCTTGAAACAGTTCTTTACGAACTACTCACTCCCAAGTTCCAAGAAGTGCAGCTCAAAAAAAAAAAAAAAAAAAGAAGAAGAAAAAAAAAAAAAACAGAAGAAGAAGAAGAAGAAGAAAGAGTCCCAAGGAGGGCTCTTCGGAATTTGTTTTTTCTTTTTACTTTTTATTTTTCCTTCTTGTGGAAGCATGTTGAGAAATGGGTTTAATGGCATTTTGTCTATGAGAGATAATCATGAGTTTTTGTCAAGGTTTCTTGCGTACCATTTTTCATTTGAATCTGTTTCTGATCTTTGCACCATTAGGACTGCAGTGCATTGAGTCTTGCTTTTACGTTTACAGGAATAATGTTATTGGCTTCCATGATGTGAAATATTTTCTTTTTAACGTTTCGCATAGTTGAAAAATATTTGCATTGTCAATGTTGCTGTTTGTTCTCTGTGGATGTGGCTGTCACAGCCGGAAAGTAGAGACCAAGATCAGCATTATGCGGTTGTTGGCACTTGCAAGAGAGGCTTTATCTGACACTTCTTTTTGAGCAGCTTCGTGGGCATCCTCTTCAAAGTCTCGTTGGTAATCGCTGCGAGTGCATCTCAAAGCGTTGGCATGCTTTGATTTCTTCAAATCGCCATTTTTCATGCCAAAATGTATACTTGTGGATGATCGAGTAGCTCCTCGCCCTTGCTGCCATTGTTTACTGACTTCACTCTCGTTTTCCAGTACAAGCAGCAACTGGGATCGAGTGTTCCCCTCTAACAGATGGGAGTCTATATACGGAACTTCCAAACATTTGCTGCTCAAGGTTCCACGGGTTGCATTTCTCTGGGTTTCCTTGTGAATCTCTAGTTAAAGAGCTTGCTGCTCGGTTTCACAATTGTGTTCATCTGCGATGATCTCTGCTGCTGTGATCAAGAAGGTGGTGAGGAATGTATGTCTCTTCTACTCGATTTACTGGATGTGGAAATCTTAGTTTGGAGTGGTTAGGGTGTTAACCTACTTGACTTTTCTGATGCTTGAAGTTCTTTATTTGATTAAAAAAAATTAAAAAAAAAAAAAAATCCTCTCTTTTGAGACCCACGAGTTAAGTGGGTCAGTTGTGTTGTGTGCTTGTGTCCATGGGACTTTGTTTTGCCTTGTCTCACCCGTCAGTGCAGTTGTCATGACCAAGCCATCAGTCAAGTTTACCCATGCAACAAAAAACCAAATAAACATACCTTGATATCCATCTCCTAATGTGGACGGATATCACTAGACTCCAAAGCTATGTTTTAAGCCGTTCCAAATAATGTCTTTTTTTTTTTTTTTTTGGTTTGACGGTCAGGGTGTCCGGGTCAGTTTGTATGCATTTTAATTAAATCTCTTTTTGGACGTTCTTAAGAGCGTACTCTCCCACATCAATTTAGTGCATTCAATAATTAATTCCTGAGGTGTTCTTAGAGGAATTGAACCTACGTTGATAGAATAAAGGGACTCTCCTCCTACAAAATGGACTAATTCTCTTGGATATTTGTCTTTTTATGAATCACAGAAAATACAAATTGAAGCTACGACCCAGAATATATCCAACCTATTGGCGGAATGTATGGGGGGTTAGAAAGATAATAAGTCAAGAATAATTTGTACAACATCACGGGGAGACGATTCATTGGCCAACCACACTTGTTTGTAGTAAATATAATAATTTTGAGGCTAGAAGATGCTCTCTGGCTAGGATTTAGAGCACAACACCCAAAATTCCAATTCATTTTCAATCAAAAAACATCTTCGTAAACCTCATCCACTCTCTGCTAGCTGGCCTGAATATTCAAAGACGGCACTAAGCCCCTTTTTCACGCCCCATTAATTCCAATTAATATAGGCAGTATAATCCGGCCATTGGTGATTTATGATCGAAACATGAGCCCTATCTTCTACGCCCTTGTGCTGATCGGATCAATCTCCATTGCAGTAGCTGTGTACGTCCTTGCCATGACTTACCATTGGCTGTCCCATCGGAGCATAGACAGACATCTTGGGGACAAGAAATTGGGTCGCAAAGTCATGAAGAACCCATATTTAGTTTCCAGTTTCAAGTACAAGAAAAGGGTCGACGACGTTGAAGAAGCCAATTTGGATTTGGTTTGTGCTGTGTGCTTGTCGGCTTTCGAAGATGGTGATGATGTGAAGCAGCTGCAACTTTGCCAGCACTCCTTCCACGCTCCATGTATTGATATGTGGCTCTACTCTCATTCCAACTGTCCAGTCTGCCGTGCTCCCGTCGACCAATTGGTTTCTAATAATACGCCACAGGAGAATTCCCAAGATGAGCAACTCATTCTGAACATCGGTACACCATCTTAAGCCTTTTTTTTTCTTCTTCCTTCCCATTATAATCAAAGAATGTATAATTTTAACTTTAATATAAATTTCAGCATAATTAAATTGTACCCTCTTTAAGGATAAAATTTGACGAACTACTAAAGTTTCAGCATGGTTAATTTTAAGCTCTTCCATGTTTGACATGATATTCTGTTTTTATAGTTCTCCTGTTGCAATCCCCCTCGCCATGCCAGCTACTTAATCAGCCATGTATCAGTATGCATATATGCGTATGTATGTTTGATTGTACGAATCATGGTGCAGGATGGTTTTGGACAATTCAACTGACGATCATTCCAAAGCCCAACCCACACAGAAAAAATAGAAAAAAAAAAAATAATAAAGTGCGTAAGGTATCACCTCCAAGAGTCCATAAAATTAAACCACGTATACTCAACCCCCAAGATTGGCCTTACAAGTGCGTAAGGTATCACCTCTCTTTCAAGAGTTAGGTCTTTTTGAAGGTTGAGTGTGAGTTAACTTTATAAACCCTTGCATTCTTTATTTGTGCGTAATGCGTATTTTAAAAAATTAAAAATAAAATAAAAATGGCTAGACATCATGGATGAAAAAATCATTTAGACGTCATATAATGGCTAGGATAATATAGATACTTATGTGAAGCTAGGGAAATACTTTTGGACTGCCTTAAACAATCCCCCAAAAAAACCGTCATAATATGACATAGAAAACAGATTGAAACTAATGCTATTGGACCTCACTTCTCCATCTTTGTTCATTTTCACGTTACATCATGGGTTTCTTTTTGTTAAAAGAGGTCCAATGACATTACTGGTGGGGGAATGGCTATTGCAACCCCCCATTCTTATCACCCCACCCCCCCCATTCATTAGGTTTTTAAGATTTTATGCAAAATATAAAAGGTTTTTATGAAAACCAGCCTTGATATCCACTAGAAAACATCATTTTGAACAATTTTGTAGACGAAAGTTTTTCCTAAATTGATCGTTTAAATATACTTTTTAGCCATTTATAGCATTTATTTCATTTTTTGCCAAAAAGTCTATCTAAACGATTGATTTTGGAAAAACTTTCTTCTACAAAGTTGTTCAAAATGATGTTTTCTAGTGGACCAAGCAATCGGTTTTTGCAAAAACCTTTTATATTTTTCATGAAATCTTAAAAACCAAAAGGAAAAGGGTAGGCTTATAAGAATGGGGGGTTGCAATAGCCGTCCCCTACTGGTGAAGCTAAATGATAAAACCAGCCAAAACTCAAAAGGCGCTGCATAGCAAGTGCGGACACTAATCAGGTGCAGACACGTGACAGTGTTAAGCATAACGTTCACAATATGTGTTAAAAGAATATTGGGGCATGATCTACTGAATCAAAAGAAAATAGTTGAAGTTGTCCGATCAGTACAGCACGCAGTTCTTGAACCTGCAATTCTCTACAAAGATCATGAGATTAATTATGAAGATGTTACCATTGGCTGCTTGTAAGTGCCATAAAAGCACAAATTATGAAACATCTACACAGCAAACCTCCATTACAAAAAAACTTGTCATTGGCATTCTCAGTACAAATTAACCTTGGCTTTCAAAACCACCTTTACGTTGTTGTTTTCAAATTTCTCCATGTTGTAATCAATGTCTTTCATGTTTCCTTTTGTCACGACCTGGGAAAGGGGCTTAGACATCTTAAGAATTAAACACATCTTTAACTAAAAATGTTGATAGTTTTAGAAATAAAGTTTGATTTAAATGAAAATTTTATTTAAAAGAAATTCCGCATGGTACTATTTGAAAATAAGACCTACCAAGTTATTGACTGATTCATAAACCTATGCAAAATATACAAAGAATCTAAAATCTATCTAGAGAAAATTTAAATAAACTGACATCAAGTTTTGCATAGTTCTACCGTCCATATACACATAATGACGACAGTACAGTTTAAATATTAGTATAAACCATGACATATAAATAAATAAATGTCTACACAACATCCCGCATGCATACGCGCCATGTTCCCACACTATCCCCTGATTAGAAACTTTAGCATCCTTAAAAGAATCATCGTTTCCTTTATCGAGATTTGGGAAATGAGCCGGGCATAAGTAAAACTCAGTAGAACACAATTTTCAAAGTTGTATACCAAGGGTTTAAGAAAATAAATTTTTTATAACTTAACAACAAAATATCATTGAATTTAAATAAATCAGTAAATAAACGAATAACCCGTTTTCATGAATTCAGGCCATGAAATTAATTTGGTTAATTCATTTTTATTTTCTGAAGCCACATCATAATAATAATAATAATACTCATAATCCTTCCCAAATGAATAGGGACCCTTACGAGGTATAAAGTGCTATTTTTACGCCCGCAAGATTCAGGGCAAAACAAATTGAACCCATAAGACCACAAGGATAGGGAGACCAAATTGAACCCCGCATCTCTCAAGTGACCCTCTACTATATATCACAGTAGACATCTATTGGGTTATTAGTTTATAAATCATTATTTTATGATTTTTCAAAATTTCTATATTTCCAATTAATTTCCATAAATTATCCCAAAATTCATGTAATCATTTTTAGAAATAAATGGTAAATATTAGTCCCAAAACACTTGTATAAAAATGACCCAAAATATTTTATACTGTGCAAATATAACCCAATAGGTTTCATTACTAACCCATTGTAATCTAAAAACATATAAAGATCTCAAAAACAACATGTATATATTAAAAGGTAAAATAAATTAAACCCTAAGGTTTTCCAAACCCATATAAATCCATATATATATAAACTAAACCCCCATGCATGTAAAATATGTAATAATATTCATAAAATGATTGTTAGAAACGGTCATTAGAAACGCAAATCCGGGAGTGTACGCACTTAGATTGTGGTGAAGAATGCTATATCTAGGCTTTCGTGGCATCTCTCTCTCTCTCTCTCTCTCTCTCTCTCTCTCTCTCTCTCTCTCTCTCTCTCTCTCTCTCTCTCTCTCTGTGAATGGGTAAGAAACCCATTAGAAACGGTGGTTTTTTTTTTATTTTTTATTTTTTATAAAAATTATAAAATTAATAAGAAAGAAAACATAGTAATTTTTGGGTAAACCAATTGAAAAGATTTTTATTCAATTATTATGTTTTAATCGTCCTTGACGTGAGACATGTGGGATACCACACGTGATAGCACGTGATGTGTACGTTAAGTATTTGGATGACGTTTGGGGTTGGGACCACATTTGGGCAAACCAATGAAGTTTAGATATTTAATTGGGAGAAAAAAATAATTTAGGAACCACATTGGGATTTTTGAAAAAAACAGTTTAGATGGCACAAATTTGATTAAAATGGTGGGATTGTAACATGAGGTGTCAATTTCACAAAAAAAAAAAAAAAAAAAAAAAAAAAAGAGGGAAGAAGAAGAAAAAAAGAAGGGTGTCCAATAAGAGCTGAATTGCTCACATGCATTTTAGACTGTAAATTGGAGTAGAGTCTCCACCAAAGAGCCTTTGCTGGAAAGTGAGAGAGGGAGAGAAATTGAGAGAAAGTAGAGATTTTAAAGAGAGAAAGACCAACATAGAAGAGATAATTGGGGATATTCAAATTTTGAAGCTCATAGTTGGGTATTTCAATAAGAACTTCCTTCTGTACTTATATTATGAATTTTATGATAATATTGAATGTCAATTTGAATTTGAATTGATGTACGGATGGAGATTGGGAAGCTTGGAAGTTCATCTAATACTTACTGAAACTTGAATAACTGATACCTCATGACCTTGTACGAATTGGTGCTTGAAATTTTCATTAAAATTACCTTACAGGAGGAGAATTATAATGGTAAAATTTAAATTACGGGAGGAGCTCTATTTCTTGCATCAAAAATGTGTTGGGCTTATTTGATTCTTATAGCAAAAACTCAGGGGAAGAGCTTATCAACAAATGTAAATCCAAAGTGCTCATTGGCAAATCAGCTATGCAGAGGTCTCAACGAATTGTAGGTTTTTCTGGTATGCAAATGGAATCCTTGCCTTTTACATGCATCTCTTGGTGTTCCTTTATTTAAAGGTAAACCCAGGAAAAGATATTGCGGCCTTTAGCGGAGAAAAATAAGGCCATTTTTTTTTTATCAATTGCTGGGAGAGTCCAATTCACCAAATCTGTTATTATTCAAATGTTCCTTCACTCAATGTTTGTTTACAAATGGCTTGCTAGTTAGGTTTACAAATGGATATCCAATTTCATATGGTTAGGTTGTACTGATAACAGAAAGATGGTTACTTTGAGGTGGAATCTAGTTTGTCCATTTTAACGTCATTTTCTTGTTGGGTAGCTTTGCTAAAATGCGAATTTAATTCCTCTTCCATATGGTTTGTATTGAAGGAAGCTTTTTCAGCACATCAGATTACATTCTCATTGGATTTGTAGCCTTGTAGGTAATGGTAGCTCTATTAGTTTTTGGCAGGATTCTTGGTTGGATAGTTGATGTTAACTTGTCTTTCAAAGTTTTTATTTTTAATTCTTAATCATCAGTGGAATCATGATCCCCATTTGGCTAGCTAATATACCTTTTACTTCTGATATTTTGAATGTGCCCCACCCATTTGAGCAACATGCTGATTGTCTAGGTTTGGCCTCATTTTAAAATGGGAATTTTTATTTGGGGAAATCAGGCAGAAGGCCAATTCCAATGTGTTGTAAAGCATCAAGTCTTGCCAAAAATTATCTTATGCCACAAGTGCACTTTGGCCCTATTTGGCTATACTTTTAGATAGTCCAAAATCACTTTTCATATTTTCAAAGTTATCCTTAAATGCTCGAGTATGAAAACAATTTTTTCCACCCATATCCTTTAATATAATGATAATAACCCTACCTTAGACCCATGTCCTCTCCTCTCTTGTTGCTATGCTCATTTATCCTGCCGACATCAATGTATTGGTAACCTCAGCCAACTTGAACCCTTAGGATCCAAATTTAAACTTCAAATCTTTCTTTCTTCTTTTTTATTTTATTTTATTTTATTTTATTTTTATTTTTAATAGATTCACTGATTTATATTTGTTGAAATTTTTTATTTTATTTTATTTAGATTTGTAATATTTTTTTTTAATATCAATTTGTGCTCTTTTTTTCTTTGTTTTAAGTGCACAAAAGGAAAAAGGTATAAAAAAAAATGTAAGCAAACTCCCTGGTAATACACCTTTGTGGGGTTGGTCGAACGATTAAATCTCAGGTGTGTTTTCTAGAGGTATTGTTTTGACACCTTGCAACTATTGTCGTAACGACCCGAAATTGGGGACGTTAGTTATAGTAAGAAAAATCAATTTTAAAACCAATTTTGGTGGATGTTTAATAAAAATAATTATTTTGAAAATATTTTTAGAAAATCCGGCATGATCCCATCTATAAATAGGACATATCAAGTTATTGACTAGGCATGATCCCATCTATAAATAGGACATATCAAGTTATTGACTAGTCATAAAACCTGTAAAAAAAACGCATTTATAATCATTTTCAGCTATCCACACAATATTTCTAAAACAAATAATTTATAGGTTGCATCATAGCCCCATGGGTCTCATTCAATCCACATCATTAATAATTTAATAATTTAATATTACAGGCTATGAATTAAAATAAATACATGCTTAGCTTTCAACCAAAATAAAATACAATAATTTCTTAAATATTTTACACATTCTCTACATGAATGCAAGCATGCTAACATGTTCCCAAAACCCTAGGTCAAAATTTATTTTTGAAAATAGAATTTGCAAGAAAACTAGGGGGCGTGAGCTATACACTCAGTAAGAAAATATTTCCCCAAAATAATCCAAGGTTTTAAAATCACTTTTTTATATACTTTTCAAAGAACCCTGTAAAACCATTGTTAATTTGCAATTGATACATCAATTTATAATACCAAATTTTAAGGTATAAAAAAATAGCTATGGAAATAAAATATAATGATATAATGCTTAAATACCTCGTTAACATTAACCCATTTTTATGAAAAAGGTAAGAAATAAATCTCAATTATTTATAAATCAAAATTGAATTATTTTCGATAACTTCCTCGTGGCATAAAAACCCTTCGATAACTTCCACGTGTCCAAAAAATCCATTTTATATCCAACTGCATTTATTTGAATGTCTTAGGTGATATGTGTTATAAACCTCCCTGGACAAACGGGGCCCTCATACGGAATAAAGGGGTTTTCTTCTCATAAATTCGGAGTAAAACTGACTGAACCCATAGGACCACAAGGGCAGGTCAAAACCAACTGAATCCCGTTATAATCTCAAGTGACCCTTCACTATCAAGTGAGGCATTCTTTAAAGCCCGTAGAACCATTTTTCTTCTTATTCATCATATCTATAATTTCTCAATATCACTGGAAAATATAATGAATTTTCCCAAAAATTATTCAATGCGTCTAAACCTTTAAATCATATGAAATAATTCCCATAATTCATATATTTCATTTTCCACCCACTTTTAAAAACACTTAAATAAAAGACCCTCAATATTTTTACTGCACAAAAATGGCCCAATAGGTTTCAAAACCAACCTATTTCGACCCATGAATATAAAGGGTTTCAAAATTAACATGAATATAACGAAAGGGTGTATATAAATCAAACCACAAGTTTTCCAAAATTTTGTAAAACCCACAAAATATACCCCTATGCTTGACATTTATGCAAAGTATACCAAATACATGTGCTTTTACATGATTTATACCTAAACCTGCATGCATCAATGGTTTAAAATGAGAAAATGCCCCTACCTCTAGGATGGAATGAAAAAAAATGAAAATCTACCATTGTAGGCGCATAGATCGAGTCAAGAAATGCTAGATCCGAGATCACCGGCGTCAAATCGGAGCTCCCAAGCTCCGGCGAGCTGCCGTTAGGCCTCTGCCACTCTCTCGACTCTCTCCTTCCCTTTTCTCTTTCTCCCCTTCTCTTTTCATTCTTTTCTTTCTCCACCGACAATGGGGTTAAACCCTATAAAAAAAAATCAAGTTCTTTTTTTTTTTTTTCTTCAAAATGTAGGTCCTCACAATTGTTGCTTGTGTGGGTATGAGATATCTCACCTAGGCTATTAAGGAAATAGTCTAAGCTCAAATTTTGGTATGAGTATGGCCTCAGATATCCCCAATCATTAATAATTAAAAAAAAAAAAATCACTACTATATAATACCAAACAGAGCAACAAGAGAAGGAAAAAAAAATCACTTATTATATTGGCCAATTTAGTCAATTCATGGTTATAGCAACTTCAATAGATGTTCTTCCTAAACAGACAAAAAAAATTACTTCTAATTCTAACAGCACTTTTGAAATACAGTTTCCAAATAGAAACTGACTCTTTTCTGTTACTCGTAAATTCTAATTCTTTTAAGCTTTTGCCTTAAAGCAAAAGCAACAATTTTCCCAAACAAGGCCTTAGGTGAGGAAATGGTACCGTTTCTGTAAGTTTGTGGTATTTTCAGATACACGAATGCCACATCTACCAGGTATGGTATAAAAACAAGTCGTTGCCGTTAAACAAGGAGGGAGATTCTTCATCTGTTTATGCCCAAGATTTTCGCAGCAATCATGGGGTTTATCCCCTTCAACATCTAGCTGGGATTTTCAGATTTGAATCCGATATCAATTTCGTGCTTCCTTTTTGTGACAGACAGTTACTCCTTCAAACAGTTACATTGCAACAATATACCCGAACACATAAATAGTTACTTTGCAATTTACAAATCTTCTCTTCAAACAGCTACACTGTAGTCCACAATCTTCAGCACTAGCCAGTTTCACAACACACCACATTCATATAAGTCCCAATGTGACTAATTACATTAGCAGGGTCAACAGTTACATCAAGCATCTACAGCATAGGAACACAAATTAGTAACACAATGATTTCGCACATCACAATCGAAAATACCCAAACAAAGAATGCCATCTGAAAAAAAAAAAAAAAAATGTAACAAAAACGAATAATCTGAGCAACAAAGCCATCAGAAAAAAAACATGTGACAAAAAAATTAAAAAAAAATAAACACAAAGTAATTATATTCCTCCACAAATTGGCGGCACAACATTTTCTCGGACCCCAACCGAAAAATGTTGCGAGAGATCAAACACGGGGACATATTTCCCCAAAAAGATAAAATCAAAATGTGTAAATGCCATTTTTCATAGAACGTGGACTTTGTTCCAAAATTTTAATGTCCACAACTATCACATTTCGAGCTCTTAATCTTGAAGTAACTCATAATTACAAGAAGTAGAATCTGAAATTTTTGTTTTATTAAACGAAACCCTAGAAACAGTAACATCAATAACAAATAAACGAGCCATAAAGGTCAAATCTTTGGGTTCAAATCAAAGGTTTTACTTACATAAACGTAGTTCCCGACCCCAAAAATCAAACCGGTGTTTGTCCACCAATGATGTAAAAACGGCAACACATTCCACCCTTGAGCTGCAAAGTTGAACGACGATGTACTTGGAGAAACATTCGTTTGCCTAAAATTCAGTTACATGATTCGTGGACTATGGAAATTGCAGATTTTGTGAGACGCATATCTCCGGTTTTTATGGGATTTTTATGTTCAACAATTTCAAACTAAAATTGTTTATAGCTAACGAAAGGGGCATTTTTGTCCAGTCCTCTAAATGTGGACTTGAGACTTTGAATATCATTTTAAGGAGGACTTCAGCTTGTACAAGTATCCAAAAAAAAGGACTTGTGGCCACACGCCCCTTTTTATTTTTAGGCTGCTTATGAGTATTTTTAATTGCATAGTGCTATTGTGTATTGGGATAATATTGTTTGGCAGTAATTCATTTCTCCTAAGAGATCTATTCATTTCTTGAGATTGTTATATAACATATTGCTTACTGAAGATGATCATCAGGTTAGAAGGATTCCCACTATTTTCTGCTGCTATTTTATGTGATACTCCTTCAGCCGTAGAATCTTGCCTTCCTTCTTTTCTTTGCTTGTGATTATACTGATACTTTGCGGTCCTGGCTACATATATATAATAGATTTTGTATTCCTTTCTCTCTTTATCCTACTATTAAGGAAAATCAGTCTGCTAAGCTTAAGCAATCTTTTAGTCCCCAGTTAACAAATTTATAGAGATTGGATGTAATGAGTGTGCGTTGGTTATTTGGAAGACCCGCAATGATTTAATTTTCAACAATTTCTCTCTTTTAGTGGGTAGAGCCACTGGGTCAGGTATAGCATGAATTAGAGAGGGTTGTTCTCTTTTGAAGTCTTGTTTATAGACCTGTCGACGGGTTGGATTTGGACTGGATTAGGGCATATCCAGATCCAATCCATTAAGCAATATTGTTAATTCGATCTAATCCGTTAATCTGACGGATCCTTGATATATAAACCTATATCCGATTTGTTTATTTATTCAATATCCGATCCGTTTAGCAAAAAGAATAAAACCATAAACCAATCTCAGTTAGCATAACCTATATATCTAGTCTAAAACTATGGTGACAAAAGTCTCAAAGATCTACCTACGGCCTACCTATTCCATTTAGTTCTTACTTGTGATTAGAAGAAAAAAACTAAACATTATGAATTAAATTGATCCCACTTCTTCTGTCAATTAGAAGCGAAAAGCACTAATATATCCAATAATCCAAAAGAACAAGTGCAACAAAATTGTACAAATATGAAATCTATCAATATTAATGTAAATAATATAATGATGAAATATGAAACAACCATGTAAAAAGAAAATCTGCCCAATTATGATATCAAACAATCTATTCTATGGAAACACACTCATCCATAACAAATGTGCACACATATATATATATATATATATGTATATATATATATAAAATGGCATCCCAATCATAATATATATTATTCACTTGTCGGATTGGATCCTTAACGGATTGGATCAACCTAAATCCATATCTGCTCAATTATGATATCAAACAATCTATTCGGGTTATAGAATTATAAAATCATTACCCATATCTGGTTTTTCGGATCAAATTTGGATTAGAATCCGGTCTATTAATAGGTCTACTTGTATGGGGTGTTTAGGACTTGATCTTTAGAGTTTAAAATCTATGGGTGTTCTAAGCATTCCTTGGAAATCTCCGAAGATTATTCTGCTTTACTGACATCTCTTGCTCCCTTATGGGATGAAGGTCAATATTGATGGAGTGACCAAGGTAATCCTAGTCCTGTTGCTAGTGGGGGTATTTTCAGAAATTACAAGGGTTTTGTTGAAGAAGTTTTTGGTTTTAGTCTGGGCATTTATTCAACTTTCTATGCTGAACTTACAGGTCTTATTTTGGCGGTTTCTTTTGCTTGGGATAAGGGTTAGCACAATATTTAGATTAAAAGTGACTCTTTTGTGATCTAAGTTTCCAATTTTTTCAAACATTCCTAGTGGCCTATGGGTCCTAATATTGCTACTTTAGAGAGAGAGAGAGAAAGAGAGAGAGAGAGAGAGAGAGAGAGAGAGAGAGAGAGAGAGATGATGGGTTTTCCATTCTATGGATTTGTTTCTTGATGGTTTTTATCTCTTTTGTTGATCTCATTGTTAATTGTAACCTAGGTGGTGGCATTTTATAAGCTATCAAGACCAGATAGTTATTCTTCTTTTATAGTCTTTTAATGCTTTTTCCTTTTCTCTTTGTAATGTTTATTTTTTCCTATATTAATAAAACTTAGAGCTACCTAACACATGACTGAGAGTTTTTAGGGTGACAACTTAGTTGGGATGCTAAATTTCTCTATGAGATTATGATGCTATAGGATCCCCTTTTCTCAATATATATATATATATATATATATATATATAGATTTTGAATTTCGAAGTTCTTGTTTTCTAAATATAAAAAAAAAAAAACAAATAAATCTTCAAAAAAGTTAAAGAAGACATGTTTGAGGTCACTCTTTTTGGACATGGATTATGGGGTTTTGATTGTTTTGATTTAGATCTATGTGTCAATTTATACTTGGATGGGATAGAAGTATTTCTAGGTTCACTTTTCATGGTGCTTTGAGTATGTAAGGAACACCTACACAAAATAGTGAGAACAGGTTGTATATTAATGTTATTCTTGTGCTAATCCAATGCGCAAGGAATACCTAAAAGGAAACAACCACAATGATAAAATCTCCTCTAAAGGGAAAATTAGCGAAAAGTCCACTTTGTAGGACTTATAAAGGCATAAGTCCATGTAGAAAACTTATGTAGCAATAAGTCCATTTTTAAGTAAAACATGAAAGTTTTGTGTGAGTGTCAAATGAGTAAAGTCATTATTACCCTTAAGTGTTATTTTTTGTTTGCAAACTTTAAAATGGCATAACTTTTGTTTTACATAATAATTTTTTTATAAAATTTATATCTTTACAATTTATTCGTCGAGACTTTCGAAAGAAGACCCATAACTAATATGAAATTATGTATTAACAAAAAAAACAATTAGATCATGTATATATTTCAAAACAATTAAAATAGTTCATCTAACTTCAATATCTCCATGAAATTTGTTAAACCAAGTGTCCATACCTAACTTTAACTTATTAAAATAGTTAAATATAAGTGATTGTGAGTAATTTTAATTCTTCGGAGTGAGTTATGTGAAACAGTTACATGTAATTGTTTTGAAAAAACACTTATATCTTGAATGTTTATGTAATCTAACTTCAATATTACATACAAATAGTTAAATCTAAGTGTTTGTGACTAAATTTAACTTATTAAAACTTTAAATTTAAGAGATTGTGATTAAGTTTAACATTTTGAAGTGGGTATCATGAAACAGTTATATATAATTTTTTACAACTAAATTTTGAATATGTTTTATAATATGACTTAAATATATGATGAAAACAAATAATTTTAAGTGTTTGTAACTAAATCTAACATATCTAGTTGGTTTGTGATTAAATTGAACCCTTTAAAATGGATTTTATGAAACAGTTACATGTAACTATTTCAAGCAAAATTAAATTCAAAGTCATGTACTTAGAAAATATTCACGCAGTAACATGTTTTTTATGGGTGTGATAAGGGGAATGATGAATTAAGAAAAGGTTAGGTGAGGTTGGCTTCCGTACAAGAAGAGCACATACTACCAAACCCTCAACCATTGAACAAAGGCATTAACTTTCCTGCTACATGTTGCTTTGTAGCAGAATGTATAAAAAATCATCATTGCTCCTACACCAATCACCTCATTGAAATCTTTGTCATTAGGTAAATATCTATGTTTTAAAAATTATATTATATTTTTGGTTCTCAGGAAAATCTAGCAAAAAACAAAAGAAAAATGAAATTGGTTTCATAGATCTGAGTGTTACTTTAGATTTGTTTTTTCTGAGAGGATGACAGCGATAATAGCTTGATGGCATGATGGATTCATGGTGACAAAATGGATGCTTGAAGTCGCCAGGCTCGCAGCTTCAAGAAGAAGGCGCACAAGTTGTCGCTTCAAGGAGATGGACACAGGTTTAACGTTTTGTTTTTGTTAGGGAGGTAGATTACACTATGGGTAAGGGTATTTTGGTATGAAAAATTTAAGGTGGACTTTAGGCTACATAAGAATGTTTTGTAAACTTATGCCTACACAAGTCCTATTTTATGGACTTGTGTCCAAAGTCCCCAATAAAGTATCATAAGACTGATGAATAGTTTAGAAATAATTTCAACAATGTTGTAAGATTTTATAAAGAAGATGTGGTTAGCAAACACGTTTTTGTTATTAGAATTTATTTTGTTATGTTTGTTTTTTTGTAACTTATTAAACACCAAAATCGTGTATCTTACCCACGATTTATGACAAAATTGTGTCTAACAACCACAATTTTAATGTGCACCAGATTTATACTATTTTCTATCAACTGTATTCGGATTGTATACACACCTTAAAAACGTGGCTACCAACCACATTTTATCGGTGTTCCGAAATAAAATTGAAAATCATACCAAAACCTGAATAAATTAATAAAAAAGTAATATTTAGGCAAAATAGCCATTCCCCTACTGCCATGATCAAAATATTAGTTTTTAAAACCTCGGTTGCTACATTCACTCAAAGGTTCAACCTTTAATTGAGTTGCAATGCTGGTAATTTGCCCTGCCCCAATGTATCCAAGCCATGAAAATCCTCATCCATAACTTCATTATCCCAATTTACAACAAAACTATTAACAAAAGCCCTCATACCCATGCAACCCTACTTTCTTTCTATTTTATTTTTATTTTCAGGAGGTTCCAGATGCTTTGCATCTAACTAATCCCCACGGAAAATGCAGTCCTCCCGTTCCACATGATGCGGTTGATTAAGCTGATTTTAAATTTTTGTATGTGAAATGGACCAATCAATTCATAGATGATTCTAAGATTAAACAAAATTGGATTTACCCATATCGTGTGGGCTATCGCCTGTATATATATAGTAAATAGGGGAAATTAGTGATTAGTCTACAATTAGGTAAAATATTAGCAATTAGTCAAGTAAGAATTTTTCTAATTCAATTAATCAATAAGGTGAAATTTATTTAGCAATTAGTCACAATTTTTTTTAAAATTCCTGGTTTACCCTTATTATTACTAAGGGCACTTCATTTTTTGTTAGAAAGGGCACCTTATGTAACTAACTTGGTTTTGTAGTGTTCCAATTTTTAAAAGCTTATAACTTGCACTACACACATCCATTTTTTAAATTAAAAAAAAAAAATATTTTTAGAACCTACTCATTGTCATCTTCGAAACAAGATCCATATTGTTTTGGGAATTTTAAAAAAAATTTAAAGTGTAAAATTTTACAGTTTTGCTTGATACAATATTTACTTCAGAAAACTGTAAAATTTGACTACATAAAATTGTAAAATTTTACAATTTGACATAGTATACAAAATGATGCTGCATATTATTATTATTATTTTTTAAAAGAAGTGTTTTGAAAGATGACTTCTTTTTAGGCCTTTTTTAACCAAGCATTATGAAAGCAATATTCTCTTCTGCCCTTTTCTTCCCCTCTTTTGCTACATTAATATGCTAATGTGGTGGCCTCTACCTTTTTTCTTCTTCTTCTTCTTCTTCATTTTTTTTTTTCTTTTTCCCTTAATTTTTCCCCAATCCTGAATGATAGAATGCTTGCTCACTTCATTTCTAGTTGAAAAGAGAAAAAAAATGAAAAACAAAACAAAATGAAATGCGGGGAGAAGATGGTTCAAATTTCATATATTCCTCATTCTCTTCCCAAAAATTGTTGCCTTCTCCTGTATACCATTGTCAAGCTTCCTCTTTAGCCTTGTTGTTGTATATACTTTCTCTATCTCCTACATATTTCAATATCTATGAATCCATGTAAAGCTTAACACACCAAGCCTCTGTTGCGTTGGATTAGAGAGGGCAAACATAGCATCTTATAAGTTCAGTGAATAGTTGCAAGGATTGAAGAAAAATCCCCCTTAGATTGTCACCAATTGAGGGCCTAGGTTTGTGAGGGCAAGTGACGGTGGTTTTGGTGTCGTTGAATTACTGTAGAGATCGACGATAATGGGGTGACTAGTTTGATGGCAGGGCATGGGTCGCAAGATGGGATCCCATCTCTATCTTTGTCGTTGGGTGTTTTTTGCAAAAAAAATTAAAAAGGAAAAAGAAAAAAAAAAAAAGGAATAGACGACAATCAGAGACAGTAGAATAAAAGAGGTCGGAGAGATCGCCTGGGCTTTAGACTAACCATTAGAAGTTGTCAAAGGAGAATCACTAAAGGATGAAGCTATTGATGTGCTTTTAGCCTTTTACTGTGGCATCATTGGGTATGGGGAGAAAGAAGGAGAAAGAAGTAAAGATGAAGGTAGTTTGGTCAGTAATGAGCCAAATGGACTAAATGAGTTTACAAAAAAGTTACTTGACTAAATGCTAAATAAGTGTTACTTCCTTGACTATTGGCCGAATCCCCCATATTTATTTATATTTATACTACCTATAAAAGTCTGTATCTTAGAAAAACTTTTGATTGACCATTGCATCCTTATTGTAAACTTTAAATACTCATTTGCCCCCCATATTTAATTAAACATTAAACAATTAAAAATGTTTATTTTCCAACAAAAAAGAAGAAAGAAAGATAATGATGTCCATTTCATGAATTCTACACAACCTTCATTACTATGGATGTCTCCTAATCAACTTCTTATTCCTACCATGACTCCTAACCATGGAAGGAGGTTTAACATATAGGAACATAATATATGTACATGTCTCCGAAACAAGATTTATGTTTTTAACAAAAAGTAACAAATAATTATATTTCCATAATCTATAAATATACAAATCTGAGAATTTATGAATTTTCATCTATATTTTATTATTTAGATATATTCACATGCAACGCACATGTGCCCATATCTAGTAAATATATAAAATGACGTTCAAGCATGCCATGTGACAATTAGATAGTAGGTCTCTTCTATTTCTAAATTTTTAGAAAAAAACCATGTCATCTCATAATATTAAATCCTTATTAAATCTCAACATTAACCCCCCCATTAAATCTCTCTTCTTATAATATCTCTCTCGGTTACAAACTTAGAATATAGATCGCTATTATCTCTCTCTCCCCTTTCTTATTTCTCTCAGTTACAATATTAATTCCTATTAATATTTTAATATTTTAGTTCTCTTCCTCTATATTAATTCCTATTCTCTTCTTTGATCACTAAAGGTCTCTCTCCCTCCCTTTCTCTCCAGTAAATCTCTCTCTCTCTCAATCACACCAAAACTTTGACAGTCTTCACATTTTGTAACAATTAATCCATCTTTAACAATTTTATATTTTTATATCTAATTGCATTTAGATCGGTTCGATCAAATGCAACCTCCATATACAACTAACAAACAGGTCAGCAACCTTTTCTATTTATTTTATATGTTGGATTGGATTGTCTCTACATTTGAAAATTGTTAAAAAATCAAAAGCAATCCCCTTTTTATTTATTTATTTATTTTTGGTAGTTTAAAAGCAATCCTTTTAAGTATCGTATTGTATTCACATGTTAGAAATTTAATTCACTGTACACCTTATGTAAATTTTAACATTTGTAGATTTTTAAAAATATCAGTCCTCCTCAGAAAAGGATAACAAGCAATCACAATGGCATAATATGTTTCTTTTGTATTTTTGTAATCTATCCTTGCAACTAGGTTTTCAATGATGATTTAATTGCCAATTTTGTGTTAATATATCTGTTAGTCTTAAGGTTTGATTTCATGAATATATTATGATTTTTATAATCGATAACAAAGCATTGATGATTATGGACTAATGTTTATCATTTGAGTTGATCATTATAAGCTAGTTTTTTCTATGCTCAAATGTGCTATCATAAGAAGAAAGCCAAAGACAACAAGAAAAGAAAAGAGCCTCAAAGAAGAGAAGATTCAACTCTCAAGAAGCCTTAGAAGACTTGAAGATATTGAAGACTTGGGTATTTGGGTAAGAGTTAGGATTTTATGTAAATGGTTGAATGATGAAAGCTCAATGACTTTAGACTATAGACCATAACCCCAAGAAGTATCAAACTTTAATTGGAAAATCATTTATGGACTTGGAGGTTTTTAGTTGTCCAAGTTCAATTTCAGATGTCCAAAAGTTCACTTCAGATGTCCAAAATTGCAACTTAGACGTCCATTAGTCTGAAACTTAAAAAAGTGCTTATCATTACTGTCAGGTAATTTCGGACAACCAAAAACATTTTCGGACGACCGAGATGTCACTTTCGGACGTCCAAGTTTATTTTCGGACGACTAAGAAGTCTGAAATGCCTTTTACCCTGAAATTGTCCTCTGGAATTTTCAGACGTTCAAAATGCATTTTCAGTCGTCCTAATTTATCGAGACAGAACATAATGGCTAGTTTTCTAAGTCCTAGAAAATGTTCCAACGGTTATATTTTTTAATGGACTCCTTCCCAATTGTCATAAACTATTCTAGTTGTGAAAATCAGAGAATTGAATTTGAATTCTCTACCTTTTAGTGAATAATAGAGAGATATATATATTCATTTATATAATAGTTATGTGTACATGAATAAGGTAAATCAACCATTTATCTATCAAAGGAAATTAATCAAGAAAGGAATAAAAGAATTTTGAGAATATTATATTTACAAATATGACAAGTCAGGAAGGCTCCAGCATCTCTACAATCTTTACATCCTCTGTATCATCTCTGTCATGGACATAAATCATGGGATCATGTCTATGAGCACAAATTAAGGAATCATGTCTCTTAGTATCTTTATTTCTCTCATAAGCATTGACCATGCTTCTATCACCATCACTATTCAAGGAATAGTCACAAATCATGGCTGTATCAACACCATATATTAGAGGCTTTGATCATGAGGCTAGGAGTCATCTACGGGACTATCAATTCTGTAGCCTTAACACTCCCCCTTAAACTAGGCTGGGGTGAAGCCGAAAGGCTTAGTTTGATACAAAGAATTAAATTGCAATTTGAGTAGAGGCTTTGTGAAAATATCAACAACTTGTCTACTGGAAGGAACAAATCAAGTAGGTAACAATCCCAAAGCCACCCATTCACGAACATAATGGTGATCAAGTTTACTGTGCTTGGTCCGAGCATAGAAGACAGGATTAATAGTTATATAAAGAGCACTCAGATTGTCACAATCCCAACCTATTAAGAAGCCAAGACACTTTGCTCTTATCATTAATGGACTTACTAGTTGTAGTTAGACCATCACAACAGTTCTTGAAATGTCAAATGTAGTCATTCAAAGAAAAGAAATTTGATCAATGCAGCATTTGAATTTCCTGAAGCAATTGAAATTCACATTCAAAAGAATTTTGGACAAATGCATTAGCTAATGTAGCCTATACTTCATGGGATGTCTTGAGTCCCACCACAAGGCTGAGGACCTCTTCTGTAAGTGTTCTAGTGATCCACCCCCGCAGCAAGCGATCAGACCTCTTCCAATACTGGTACTCTAGATTGGGTGTCTCCTTCGTGCCACTTGTATCAGTACCATTTGGGGAGGAGATGGTCTTGCTTGGTTTGGGCCATGTGGCATCAATGAAACCATTAAGGTTTTGGCTTTCAATCAGTCCCATAACCTGCACGTGCCAAAGTAAACAATTTGTTGGGGTAAAATGAATGGAAACAAAGTTTCCTACATTCAGAGTAAATGGGTAGGGATATGTAGTGTTAGTAGCAGGAAAGGTAATTGAGGAAGATGAAGCCATGGAAGCAAGTGGGCTAGAAAGAAAATAAAATTCTCTCTCTCTTTAGTCACCGAGATGCTCTGATACTATGTGGACAACCATTACTCGCCATTCAACCACGCCATTTTGTTCCGATGTGCGAGGACATGATTGTTGTAATTGAATTCCATGTTGTTGGAGATGATAAGAAATTCTGTTTTTCCTAATTCTCCCCCACAATCTGATTGGAAAATTTTTATTTTTCTTTCAAATTGCTGTTCCACATATTTCTCGAACTTTAAATAATAGGCAAAAAATTCAAACTTATGTCTTAAGGGAAATATCCAAGTGAATCTAGTTAGATCATCCACAAAGCTAACATAATAGTGAAACTTTTGAATAGATAGAATCAGTGCTGGGCCCCACAAGTCACAATAGATTTTCTCAAAGGGTTCAGTACACATAGGTAACAATGCATAGAAAGGAAGTTTTTTTTATTTTCCAATCTGATAACTCTCGCAAATATGGTTGCTCTTATTCCAGGTATCCACATGGATTAAACCTTTATTCTCTAGAAATTTCACTACTTCAGATTGGGTGTGACTAAGTCCTTGATGCCAGACACACTCATCTACAACTCTGAACCACTGAGAGAAAAGAGCTACCCATGGAGCTTCCAATGCATGAAGATCACCCATGCAACTCCTCGTCGCGATCACCATTCTCGTTCTCCTATCCTTTATCACAAAACTAGTGCAAGAGAATTCAAAGTTAAATGGGTAGTCACTAGTAAATTGACTAATGGACAAGAGATTTTTCTTCATATCTGGGACAAGAAGGACATTTTTTAAATCAATATTATCATTCCCAAGTCTGAAATTTGTAGTACTAACATGTGTAATAGGTAGGGTGTCTCCATTCCCAACCAAGACACTATCTCAGCTAGAATAATGTTTTAAATTATGTAATTTAGTAGGATCACCAGTTATAAGTGAAGTAGCACTTGTATCAGCAAACCACTCAGAATCATGATTTTCATTGACATTCATGGCAGCCAAGGCATGGGGAAAATCATTAGGCTGGTAAAGATGATTGAAGTGTTCCCAACATCGTAGAGCCTCATGGCCTCTCTTGCCATATATTTGACAGATAAGGGGTGGATTGTTGCGATCTCTTGGTTGTGGAGTCCTTACAGAGGCTTAGGAATTTTGATTGGGGCTAGTTGCCTTTTTTTTGCCCAGGAGTAGGTCCACTTCCACTACTGCCAGTGCCATGCTTAGTGGTTTGGGTTGCCTGAGTAAAACCACGGCCTCTTGAAGAGAATTCGGGATTTGATGTTCGGGGTGCTTTTCCTTTGTTCTTCAAGTTACCTCCTTTTTAGCCAAAGAAGGCCATGTTGCCAGAAGTGTTGTGAAAAAAACCGGTGTGTGTTTCGAAAAAAACCGGTGTGTGTTTCATAACTTTGTAGGAGTGGCACAACATCAACATAACTTGGTGTTGGAAGTTTAAGCATAGGAGTAGTGAAAGCTTCATATTGGGCTCCCAACCCATTAAGAAGCCAAGACACTTTGCTCTTATCATCAATGGACTTACCAATTGTAGCTAGACCATCACAACAATTCTTGAAATGTCGAATATAGCCATTCAAAGACGAGAAATTTGATCGACGCAGCATTTGAATTTCCTGAAGCAATTGAAATTCTTGTTCAAAAGAATTTTGGGCAAATGCATTAGCTAATGCGGCCCATACTTCATGAGATGTCTTGAGTCCCACCACAAGGCCGAGGACCTCTTTTGTGAGGGTTCCAGTGATCTACCCCCGCAACAAGCGATTAGACCTCTTATCATACAGGGACTCTAGATTAGGTATCTCCTTCGTGCCATCGGTATTAGTACCGTCTAGGGAGGAGATGGTCTTGCTTGGTTCGGGCCATATGCCATCAATGAAACCATTAAGGTTTTGGCTTTCAATCAATCCCATAACCTGCACTTGCCAAAGTAAAAAATTTGTTAGAGTCAAATGAATGGAAACAAAGTTTCCCACATTCAAAGTGGCTGGGTAGGGATCGATATGTAGTATCAGTAGCAAGAAAGGCATCTGAGGAAGATGAAGCCATGTGTGGACGCTGGAAATCGACTTGGGGGGGGAGGGAATTGAGTTTCTGTTTCCACTTTTAAAAGGATTTTCAAAAAGCAAGGGAGTCGCCACCTCATTTTTAGGGTACGAGGAAACCACTAAAAGATTTGTTTTAAAAAAAAAACAAATTTGACTCCATTAATGGAAAATAGGCAAGTCTTGAACCAAAAATGAGGGTTCAGGGGCTAGGTTACAAAATTGGAAGGTTCTGAGCCACGGCTCATAGGCACCCATTTTGCCTGATAAATCGATCTCATTTATTAATTGGGCTTAATTAATTTCAACCATGCAATAATAACTAAAAATTATGAAAATTAAAAGATAAAAACTAAGCTAAGTGGGACTTGGGCTCAAGCGAGCAGCCTACGTACTTCTGACGAAGATCAAAGTCCACGTAGTTTGAACAAACAAATTAGGGGGAAGAGTTTCACTCTTCGTAGGACTCTATTGGAATCCAATCCATAATCAAACTTATTTTTGAAAAACAACTCTCTTGAAAAGAAACAACTTTAGTTTGAAAACTCAGGATCAAAACCCTAATAAAATTCTATAAATAATAAAACTCATGGGAGCATGCATCATCACATAAACAATTACATCATGACAATGGAGTTTAGAGATATACCTGACAGAACTGAGGCAGAGTTCTGTTTGCAACCTTGGGGTTTTTGAGTCGGAAGTTGGGCAGAGTTTCCACGCTTTCCAAGCTTTATGATGGCCTCAAGGGAAGGAGTCTCAAATCGGGCAGAGCTTTCGCGTTTTCAAGCTCTAGAATGGGTTACAAGGTAGAGGGTACTAATAGGAACGTTCCCCACTAACTATTGAGCCAAGCTCTTCTTTAGAATGAGTCTCAAATGAAGGGATACTAATAGGAATGTTCACCCTACCCTCAAGAGCTCAAGCTCTTCAGTTGCTTAGGAAAATTCTACTAAGACTTGATGTTCTATGAATGAAGGAAGGACTCCTATTTATAGTGAAAGGTGGGTGGAATGAAAGGCCAAGATTGGATCTAGAGGGATGATCCAAGGGCTCTAGAACACTCTCAAGAGTTGGTTCCTATCTTAAACACTTCAAAAATCCGGAGGAAATTCGAGTTATAATAAAAGATGGACTCTAAAGAGGTCAAGATAAAGTAAAACACTGTCAAAGGCCAACAGGCACCCTTGGTGGCCGTTTGGCCTTTCATTGGTGGCCATTTGGCCTTTCTAAGTGGCCGTTTGGCCTTCCTTTGCCCTCAAAGGCCAACGGGCACCCTTGGTGGCCATTTGGCCCTTCATTGGTGGCCTTTTGGCCTTTCTAGGTGGCCGTTTGGCCCTTCTAGGTGGCCATACAGCCAACAGTAGCTGATTTGGGTGTTTTTCATGCCCTTTTGTGCATTATTATCCCTTTATGCAATGTATCTTGCCCATTGCAAGTCCAAATACATTGGTTTTGGACTTAAAACGACCATGGCTCAATTTTCTATCCAAAATCTGATAAAAACAAACCTAATTGAGCCATACTTGTTCAATTAATCAAGGGTTAAGCCCATATGGCTCATAGAGATCAATTAAGGCTTACAGGGATGACATTAAGGTTTGAACCTTAATGGAGTCCTAGTTACAATCAAACTCTCCCAAGAATAATTCCAAGCATTAATACACCTTAATTAAGACCCAATTGACATTAATGGAGCATTAATTGAACTCAATTGGATCAAATTAAGAAGCAATTATAAGAAGGACCGACGAACGGAGTAAAACCGAGCCTACTTGGACCATCCTTAAGCAAATCATCTCCAAATTTAACCAAATTTTAAACCAAGCCTATTCATGATATCCTAAGGCCATTGGGATCATCTTGAGATGAATTTGATGAGAGTTGGATGTCAAATAAGAATTATGCAAGTGAAATGACATAAATGCCCTCTAAGTCGCAAAAGTTTTTATTAGCTGTCAAGACTTAACCAAATTGAACCCCAGAAGATACCATGAACTCTTTGGGATGTATAGAGCTTAACTAAAAATATTTAGTGCCAAAATGATGCAATTTTATACATGTGATAATGCTCCTATGGTGGAAAGATGTGAATGTTAGGGGATGAAAATGGGGTGTCTACAGAAGCCCCTCATTGGTGAAGTTTGCTTAGCAAGCAAACGCCAATGACCTAAAAGACACTCATTTTCAGATCCTCAGAGAACCGAATGAGTTTTGACTTTGTCAAGACTCATGAGGAAAAACTCACTGGGGAGTATAGAAACACTCACTATGTATTAACTTCGTTGATATGTCAAGCACTTGCTATTTGTACACCAAAGTTCTATTGGTCACAAATGAAATCATCCTAACCACACGCCAATTAAGCTAGTGCACTCAATGTGAGATAGGGAATCGCAAATTTCTAATGTGTGCCAAGTTCTATGGTGTGCTCACACAAAGTGGGAAAAGTGACTATTTAACCCATGGGGTCATCCTAGTTTGTATGCCAAAGTTCTATTGGTGCTCATACAAACTAAGGCATCCTAACCACATGCCGAATTAACCGGTGCAATCTACGTGAGATAGGGAAAAACATGGATATACTATGTGCCAATTCTATGGAGCCCTTACATAGTTTGGGAGACGAATCCACCAAATCCACAATCATCTTGCTTACATACCAAAACTTTGGAGCTCATATAAGACAAGGCATCCTGACCACACGCCAACTAAGTTGGTAACGCTCGATGTGAGATAGGGAAACAAAGGTTTCTAATGTGTGCCAAATTCTATGGTGCGCTCACACAAAATGGGAAAAGCGACTACTTAACCCAAAAGACTCAATCTCTTTAGAACTTTTGTAATTTACTCAAGAAAGAGAGCCATTGTTTCAAAATATTTACTTAGCCAAAGCTTTTCAAAGATTTTTTCAAAGATTTTTTTTTTCAAATTTTTTAAAAGAATTTTTATAAACATTATTTCAAATGTTTTTAAAAGATTTCTCAAACAATATCTCAAATGTTTTCGAAAAGATTTTAAAAAAAAAAAAAAACTTTATTTCAAATATTTTCTTAAAAGATTTTTCAAACATTACTTCAAATGATTTTTTTTTTTTAAAAGATTTGTCAAAATATTAGTTCAAATATTTTTTTTAGAAGATTTTTCAAACATTACTTCAAATGATTTTCAAATGCCTTAAATATTTTAAACTTTTTCAATACCTTAAACTTTTTCTAAGTTTTCCAAAACAATGCTTCTTTTCTTGAGGTGGGAAAAGCAACTACTTAACCCATAAGGTCATCCTAATTTGTATGCCAAGCCTATTGGTACTCATACAAAATAAGGCATCCTAACCACACGCTAGACTACCTGGTGCACTCTATGTGAGATAGGGAAAGATATGGATATACTATGCGCCAATTCTATGAAGCCCTCACATAGCTTGTGAGACGAATCCACCAAATCCACAATCATCTTGCTTACATGCCAAAACTTTGGACCTCATGTAAAACAAGGCATCCTGATCACATGCCAACTAAGTTGGAAGCGCCCGATGTGAGACAGAGAAACAAAGGTTTCTAATGTGTGCCAAATTCTATGGTGCGCTCACACAAAATGGGAAAAGCAACTACTTAACCCTTGGGTAATGGATATACTATGTGCCAATTCTATGGAGCCCTCACATAGCTTGGGAGACGAATCCATCAAATCCATGATCATCTTGTTTACATGCCAAAACTTTGGACCTCATGTAAAACAAGGCATCCTGACCACACGCCAACTGAGTTGGAAGCACCCAATGTGAGACAGGGAAACAAAGGTTTCTAATGTGTGCCAAATTCTATGGTGCGTTCACACAAAATGGGAAAAGCAACTACTTAACCCCTGGGTAATGGATATACTATGTGCCACTTCTATGGAGCCCTCACAAAGCTTGGGAGACGAATCCACCAAATCCATGATCATCTTGTTTACATGCCAAAACTTTGGACCTCATGTAAAACAAGGCGTCTTGACTACACACCAATTGAGTTGGAAGCGCTCGATGTGAGATAGGGAAACAAAAATTTCTAATGTGTGCCAAATTCTACGGTGCGCTCACACAGAGATGGGTAAAGCAACTACTTAACCCATTGATTCATTTTCAATTTTCTTTAAACATGTACCAAATTCTATGGTGAACTCAAAATTATGGAAAAAGTGACTATTTAATCCATAAAACTCAAAATACTTCAAAACTTTACAATTTACTCAAGAAAGAGAGACATTATTTCTAAATGTCACTTAGGCAAAACATTGCTTCAAATGTTTAAAACATTATTTCAAATGTTTTAAAGGATTGGTTAAAACATTATATAAAAAAAAATTCTTTTCTTTTTAATCATTACTTCCACATGATTTAAAAGTTTTCAATCATTATTTCTTAATGATTTAAGAGAGATTTCAAATCATTATTTCTTAATGATTAGAAAGAGATTTTAAATCATTATTTCTTAATGATTTTCAAAAGCATGCTTTTTTCTTAAACAAAAATTTTCTTAAGTACTTTCCAAACACCTTCAAGCATTCTTTCTAATGCTTTTCCTTTTTCAAAAACTCTCAATCACTCGAACACTATTTCAAATGCTTTTAAACCAAATACATCATTTCCAATGTTTTTCTTGTTTTTCAAAAACCCCTTTTTCTTTTTCAAAGAAAAATCACTTTTAAATAAAAACTTCTTTTTTTTCAAAGATAATCACTCTAAAACCACTTTTTCTTTTCCAAAGAAAAATCAAAACTTCTTTTTCTTTTCTAAAAACATTATTTCCAATTCTTTTTTTTTTTTTTTTCCAAAAACTTCCTTTTCCTTTTTCAAAGGAAAATCACTTTTAAAATGGAAAACATTACTTCTAATGTTTTGCTTTTTAGAAAGGTATATGTTTATATACTTTTTGGAAAAAACCTTTATAGGAAATCTTTTTTTATTTTTAGAAATATCATTTCAAATCCCTTTTATTTCAAATTCTTTAAACTTTTTAAAGAAAGCATTATAATGTTTTAAATCCTTCTAAACATCATCTTTAAACCTTCAAAGCAATGGACTTTTCTAAGTCTTTCCCCAAACAATGCCTTCTTCCTTGAAATATATATATATATTTTTTTGCAAACAAAACTCCCTATTCTTTTTTCATATTTTTCATGTTTCAAAATTTTTCAAGACTTTTTTTTTTTTCTAGATTTTTCCATGATTTTTTTAAAGCCTTTTTAATGCCAAAAAGTCCCAAAAAAGGTACCAAAGTAGGCTAAAGGAGGTGAGTGGCCAAGTGGCCACCCTTGGTGGCCATTTGGACACTTTGGGTTGCCATTTGGCCTTCCCCAAGGGCCGGCTGGCCAACAGGTGGCTTTTTAGCCCTTTTCCCTCTCTTTTTAATGCTCACATGTGAGCATTTCATGTACCCCTAAGCCCCACACGAATTTGAGAGCTTCTCTCTTTAGAATTCCAACCCAAAACCCATTTCCAACTTCTTTAAATCACTAAAATTGATTTCCCAAATCCTAGGATTCAACTAAATTGGATTATTTGAACTTAAAGAAGGACATTCAAACTTCACGAATCAACTAATTGGAGGATTCATCCTCCACCAAAACCCAATATCCACAACAAGCTTTTACAAACTTTTCAATTTTTATCAATGGCTTCCTTTTCATCTACTAATGAAGGAAAGTTCCCTTACATTATAGTCAAGAAGTATAAGCCACCAACCAAAAAGAAGAAGATTTGAACAATTAACTGTTATGCTTTCATTGATATTCCATGTTATGTAATTTTTTGAACAAGGATAACCCAATTTGAGGTTCATGCATGTATTAGGAACACGTAAACTTGTATCCAAACATTATTTAGACACTTTTTGATATGAAATCAGAGTCCCAATGCTCATAAAAATTCACTTACGAACATTTTGCATACACACCAAGATTCTTCGGAATTTCATTCCTCAACTTATTTCTGACCTTTCTAATTCACTAGGATTGACTCACAAATCCTAAGACAAAATTGAAGCATTCAAGCCCCAAGATGACATGTAAGGACTCTCAGCCCCTGAGTCTACATTAATTTGGCCCACAAGCTTGTAAACCTCTTAACCTTGAGACTGAACAAAGTTGATCCTCAAACCTTGAGGTAGGTTCATAGAAGGCATTCAGGCCTTAAGACTAGATGATGACAGCCCATTGAGGGAAATTAGTAAACCTGGACCCAACAAAATGTGTACAACTCTATAATGTATAAGAAGGGAAAGGCCAACAGTGGCTTTTAATCAAGATTCACCATTTTTTTCTATAGAAAGCATTAAGGTCACGTAAACAAACCTAGTACAATCATAGAGCCTTTTTCTAAAATCATTTTCTTTAGTTATAGACACGTCTTATTAGAAAAATATGTACTTTTAAGAGGCCTATATTGAACCTGTTGTTCTTTCAGAGCATGGAGACAAAATGTACACTTTCTTTTTCCTTCTTCTTATTTTTCTTTTCAAAAACCCTAACTTTTGCCTAGATTGCCCTTTTGGGTTTTCAACCTAGCGGGTTGCCCTAATTTTTGCTTAGGCCGCCCTTTTGGGTTTTCAACCTAGCGAGCTTTTATTTTCTCTTCATTTCTTTTTTTTTTTTTCTTTTTTTTTTTTTTTTTGCCACAAACCATTCAAATCTTGAAACTACTTTAACCATGGAAGAATTCGATTCATGACATCTCATAGCCCCACTCTTCATTGAGTCATTTAGATATTTCTACCAAATAAGACAAATCATTTCCTCAGAAATTACTACTACCCCTTTTTCTATCATGAAATCTGTGATGAGAGTTTCGGTTGAAGGATAGGGTATGGTGTTACAAATGAGGCATTTTGTTTAACCATGGGATTGAATAGGATCACAACAATCAAGACTTCTTTGGAAGGCAAGGTCAATGACTAATAAAGACACAGGATTAAAACAAAACACAAAGACAAAAAGTAACAAAAGTTAGTGGAAAAATCATATCAACTTTCTCAGTGGCATGTTAAATCTCTTAGGAGGCTTACAGATGAAACTATTCCCTTTCAACTTAGTCACAAAGAATCACCTTCAATGATTAGTCACATGCAAAGCCTCTTTTTTCTTTTTCTTTTTTTGTTTTTTTTTGTTTTTGTTTTTTGTTTTTTTTTTTTATATAGACTGCACCCAAGGTGACTTTATAGGCTGCCTACGTATCCCCACTTAATACTTGAAAAAACACACACATCTGAAAAGCTTATCTTTTGTAGGGAATCAAGTCTTCGTAGTTCAAACTATTTCCCCCCCCCCCCCCCCCCCCTTTTTTTTCTTTTTTTGAAAGCCCTAACTTTTGCCTAAGCCGCCTTTTCAGGTTTTCACCTAGCGGGCTAGGACTCTACACATGCCAAAGATTTTCATTGATATAGGGACCACCCTAATTTGATTTGCAACTCTCCTTCCGAGTCATGAACTGGTGCTTCGACCTCTTTGATCATTAGGTCTTTCTTCAACAATTCTCAATCAATTTTCTTTGACATTCTTGATGATTCTACCATCACTTTTCCACTCAAACATTTTTTGTCTTTTTTTTTATCTCTTTTTTTTTTCTTTTTCTTTTTTTTGCTACATAGGCTAATCTTCTCAAAAGTCTGATTTTGAATTGTTCAATGCTCAACTTCTTGACCCTCAAAGGCTTCAAAATCTTTCTTCAATGGCCTGATAAGTTCTCTATCTTCATTTGGGAGGGTGGTCCCTAAGCTAACGATTTCAAGCTTATCATTGTTTCCAAATTAATTGGTCATAGTTCATCCATTATGCCTCTAAAGTTTATGTTCATGCCACTTTGATCATTGATTGATTGATAAAAAGACAAATAAATACTAGAAAATTCATCATTTTATTGAAAGAAAAAGACATTGCATTGAGATTGAAGGATAAAGAGGATGATAGACCAACTGACTAATGGACTCAAAAGCAAAAGACCTACAAACTTCAAAAACAAAAGAAATGAACTAGACCTAAACCTAATTGAAGATAACCAAACTTTTCATCATAGATAGTCATGGTAGAATAAGTGTAGCAGTAAACACTGAGTAGAATGTGGAATCATTGTCCCCTTCAACTATTCTGAAGCTTCGCCAAGAACCCTAGGCTTGGCAATGATCTCCTTGTCAATAAGGTCTTGGATGGTATGTTTTAGTCTTGAACAATTACCCGTTCAATGCCCCTTGCTTTGATGGAAGTCACAAAACTCATACTCATTGTAGGAACCAGGTAAAGGGGTAGGTGGTGGTTTTGGGATCAAGGGCTCTAGAAGACCTTTCGCTTTCAATTTGTCAAAGGCTTGTTCTAAAGGCATGTGAAGATTGTCAAGCTGGTGACAAGCCTTAGTAGATTGGAAAGGTTGTTGAGAGATAACATTATTGATACCAATTGTGGCCTTTTGAATGGAATTGAATAAGAGAGGGTGGTTGATGGGCTTGAGAAAGGTGATTACCCCTTGATCAATAAGGTCTTCAATCTCATGTCGCAATCTAATGTATTGATCAGTGCTACGTCTATTGCCTTGGTGGAAATCACAGTACTCATTTCCCTTAAACCGATGAGGTAGGGGATTAGGTAATGGTGCCAAATCGAGCGGTTCAAGTACACCCTTTGCCTTTAACTTCTCAAAGAAATGGCTCAATGGCATATAAAACTCAGTGAATTGACGAGGGCCCTTACTAGCTACTTGAACCTTGTGGACCATCTTTTCAGAGGTCTCAGTCTTGAACGCATTAGCTTGTGGCTTAAGAAACTGTGGTAACTTGGGCCTAACAACCTCAGTAGTTGGCCTTTGGTTGTCATCTATTTCATTGGGTTGGGCTTGTGGAGTTGTTTGAACAACCTTTAGGACATGGGCTAACATTTGCAAGGCTGTGCAAATCATTTTCTTGAGGTCCTCCAGACTAGTGTTGTCATTCCCGGCCATATCAATCGATGAAATGGATGTCAATAACTGTATAGCGGATTCCACTCTGACTTTAACTCAAAAAGCTATACAGATTCAATCCAGCCCTTGACAAGAACACATTCCCTATCTAGGCTTAGTCCAAAAATCTTTTTATTTTTTTTTAAAAGGCTCATGACTGCCCTAAATCTGATAAGGTTGACCTTAGATGGTATACTCCTAGTTGAACACTCTATTTTGATTGAATTCCACATGACGAAAGATGGGACGACACACATGGGACCAACTAATCCTAAGTACCTAGATAGACAGCATAACGGTATCTCACAGGTACCATTAATACATTGTAGCTAGGTTTGACACAGCATACCCCTAGCTACACATGATATCCTAAAAACAAGGGTGGGTTGACACACCGAGGTTGTAGGATTGGTTAACCCTACTTTCCTAGGTGGACAACAAAACAGAATACCATGGACATGTAGACAAAGGTTAGACCTAAACTTGATATACCCCTAATTGGATGGTCATCCTTTAAGGGTACAAAGACATACTAGGGACATGGAAACAAATGACCCCCTAAGTTGTAATGCGAGGATCACTCACAGACAATTAGGCAGCATAACGACCCAATAGATTCTCAATCAAAGGTCCATTACTATTTTGAAGTGTATAAAGTCCGACTCAACATGGCCATAGTTAGATAACCTATCCATATTATGCCTTGTGCAGCATTAGGTGGGTAATCATACTAGGTCATTTGATTGGGTTATACCTTGTTCACTTAATCACATAACATGTATAAAAACGAGTAGCATAACAGCATGGCTTTGACATTAAGCAAAGTGAGCCCAAGTGTGTCCCTATTCTATATGAATTTGGGTGGGTGAAAGGTTCCCCAATAGCTAGAGAGGTTTTATACCTAACCACATGTGAATAAAGGAATTCGCGTGGGTCCAGCGGTATAACCTACTCATATGATATACCTAAACGGTGAACTATTCGGTACGAGGCAATTGGGCTTGATAGCTACAACATCAAAGGTCCAGTGTAGCCGATCGTTGGCAAGGATACATCGATGCAAGTATGCAATGCAAAAGAGTGATAGTGATTGATTGATTAACCATGAAATTGATTAAGCCCAATAAACAAATTTGAGTTTAGCCCTCAATATCCCCAGTAGAGTCGCTAAACTGTGGATGCCAGAAATCGACTCGGGAGGGGGGGGGAGGGGAATCAAGTTTCTGTTTCTACTTTTAAAAGGATTTTCAAAAAGCAAGGGAGTCGCCACCTCATTTTTAGGGTACGAGGAAACCACTAAAAGATTTGTTCTTAAAAAAAAAAACAAATTTGACTCCATTAATGGAAAATAGGCAAGTCTTGAACCAAAAATAAGGGTTCGGGGGCTAGGTTACGAAATTGGAAGGTTCTGAGCCACGGCTCATAGGCACCTATTTTGCCTGATAAATCGGTCTCATTTATTAATTGGGCTTAATTAATTTCAACCATGCAATAATAACTAAAAATTATGAAAATTAAAAGATAAAAACTAAGCTAAGTGGGACTTGGGCTCAAGCGAGCGGCCTACGTACTTCTGACGAAGATCAAAGTCCACGTAGTTTGAACAAACATATTAGGGGGAAGAGTTTCACTCTTCGTAGGACTTTATTAGAATCCAATCCATAATCAAACACTTATTTTTGAAAAACAACTCTCTTGAAAAGAAACAACTTTAGTTTGAAAACTTGTTTGATTTAGGATCAAAACCCTAATAAAATCCTATGAATAATAAAACTCTGTTAAGATTATGCCCTAGAGCCAATCATAGAGATGATTGTTTAGGGATTAGGAACAATCATTGATTTTATTTATGTGTGTCACATTTATTATTGATTTAATAAAAGGGCTTATTCTATTATGTTTATATGCATCATTTATATTTACATAATATGTCCATGGAGTTAGAGTTGAGAATATTAAATTACAAAGTGTTGTAATTTTGAGACTGTAAATATATCTCTGTACTAAACTCCTAAAGTATTCCTAATTGAAGGTTCACTATGATGGACAGTAATGAACCATAGGACTAGCACTTGTTAGGTTGACTCTATAGGAGGATAGCTAGTCTCAAGCTATTTGTGTGGATACACTACAACCAACAAGTGGGTGCCTATTACGAGAATATGTACACTGAATGTGACCAAAGATATGAGATAAACTGAATGGAGTTTTATCTTGCCTGTCAATCAGTTTCTCATTGTTATAGTGGTACAAGTAATCCTTAGACCTGAGACACCATAGTTGTCTTATGCATATAGCTTTAGAAGTTTGATAACACTAAGTGCAAATCCTATTAAGGGGTTTGCAAAGGTGTTCATTGGCCCTACTGCTATGTGCATGAAGGCATGTGAGTGATCAACAAGGGATCCATCACTCTCAGGAAAAAGAGAGAGAATGTCTCATATAGCATTCATAATATAACTCATTAAATCCATAGCCATGGTAGGATGAATATGGAAAAGAGTTTCCATGAGTTCGTCAATGAGTTAATATTCATGATTGAGTATAAAGTAATTAAACTAGGAACTTGACAGACTTCCATGTCCTATTAGTTTAATTGGAGACATTGTGTAGATGGAAGGATGTAATTGTAACTTATAAACTATAACAGAAGGGTTCTTTGTTAGATACTTATTCACCTCATTAAGGACAACACCATGAACCATATGCTAGGTGTTATTCATGGTTAGTAGAAGCTCTAATTGATATAAGTGAGTTATAATCAATTAGGGAATTGGAAGGAGTTCCAATTAAACCCTAAATGGAAAGAGTTCCATTGTGCACACCTCGTGCTATTCCTACTACTTGATGATGTGAACCCAATGGGTCACACACTGATCATGCAAGAAGGGCTTTAAAGTCTATGAGAGAAAGGGTTTTAGTGAATAAAGAATAGTTCTTTATAGGCTTATTTGTATTTGATACAAATAATAGGGGTTAATGTGTAATTAAGTGTAATTACACATAACCCTATTAGGGTTTCTTTTCTATGGCCAGCCTCCTTTAGTGGGCTACATATATAAGTCACACTTATGTGTGACATGGCATAATGCTTGCACACTCCCAACCCTAGCCATCCAAAGAGTTGGAGGCTCTCGTCTCTCTCTCTCTTCTCCACTGCTGGCAACAACAAGGAAGAAGAAAGAAAAGGCTTGAAGCTTTAGCTAGGTGTGGATACCGTTGGAGGCAGCACACTTGGGCTGTTCATTCACCGCTGTCCAGATTCAAAGCTTGCAGCAAAAAGGAGAAGACATTCAAATTGTAAGTGTTCTAACCTTCTTCATAGTTAGGGTTTGATTTTGTAGTATGCATAGTTAGATTCATGTGATTGGGAATCATAGGAAAAATTTTTATATTCTGCACTTCTATTTTTCCCTCTTGTTCGACTCCCAAGAATGGTATCAAAGCCATGATTATGCATAATAAAAAATACATATGGGCTAGTAATTATGGTATAAGTTGAATGATTTAAAAATCTGGAAATTTTTCTGCATAATTGGTTTTCCTCCATGGCTGAACCTAGGGTTTGGAATCCTAGGTCAATTCTCTTCTACTCCTCTTCTTATTGATGGTTAAGTGTAGCATGGATGCAATAGGTTGCATAGGGTTTGAGTTTGGAGAAGAAGAATAAGGAAACTAGGGTTTTATAAAACTGTTATGAACAGTTTTCATGGTAGCCATGAAAAACCGTCATCTTGTTTTGCATGCTGAAATCAGAGTTCTTCTCCAAAATTTTCGAGCCATATATGGTTAGAAAGCTCTTCAAATCAGCTTTCCAACCCAACAAATGGTGCATCGATCCGAGTTCTATAGTGAAAGTTATGAATTTTTTACTACAGGCTGTCTAGAAAGACAGTTTTGCTCGGGAATGATGCAATAGCCACAACTTTGAGTTTTTGATGGTGATCAAAGGCATGGTAATGGTTGCCACCACTTGGGTTATGTTCTATACATGGTAGGGAAGGGTTCCCAAGCATTTAGATGCATAATAATTGGATTAAGATGCTAGAACAAAAGGAAGAAGGAGAAGAACACCATAGAGGTTGAATCTGGGTTTTAGAACCCAGAGGTTCTTGCAATTAATTTTAATTAAAGCTTCTGTATTTATGATGGAAAATCATTGTAGGATCATTATATATAATGTATATATGATTTTATTTAAGTTTCAAAAAGGTTTTGATGGAAAAAGATTCAAAAATTTTGAAAATTTTTCATGAACAGCATAGCAGAATTTTTCTGCAGAAAAGTCATCAATGGAGTTTTGATTAGAACTTGGGTTGGGGAACTCCAAATTGCATGAAACCAATTGCATTAGTTTCCTAAGACATGTAGGATACTGGGAAAATTCATTTGGTAGCCTAAATCAATCATCTTGCTGGATTTTAAATCAATTTCTAACCATGGACAGTATGCTGTCAAATTCTGGACAGCCTACTGGTCTCTGAATTGTTTGGAACAATTAGGGATGATTTGATCATCCAAACCACTTCTATTAGATTAGTAATTCATGTAGGGACATAATACAAAAGCTGGTTTTGTTGGTGGAGTCGATTGATTAAGTTTTAGAAGCAATTGTGTTCTTGAAGTTCTTCAACAATGGCTCCAGCAATGGGTTTTGGAAACCCTAATTGATTTTGATGATGGCAGCCACTTGGACCACTTCTCGCGTGTCCAGAGCTCCCATGGCCTCCCACAGCCGTTGGTGGCCATGGCAGCCTAGCCAAGCCTAAGCAGCCCCTTGAAGGTGACAGCTGCATCGGGTTTAATGATGAAACCCTAATTTTGAGTTAATGATGAAACCCTAATTTCATTATGGCATTAATTAAAACCCTAATTGAACTATTAATTACCTTCATTAAAGAGTTAATGATTGGTCATTAAATGACCAATCATGGTTATTAATTGTTAGGGCATAATTAAATGACCAATCATGGTTATTAATTGTTAATGATGTCTAGGGTTAGGGTTTTAGAAACCCTAATTAGTGTAATTAATTAAGAGTAATTAATACCCTATTTGGCATTAATTAAACCCTAATCCTTATCATAAAGACCGTATGAACCTAGGGTTTTAATGATTGGTCATTAAATGACCAATCATAAGGCATTTAATGATTAGGGCTTGCATTTAGGGTTTAGGGTTATGCATTTAGGGTTTAGGGTTTTAGGAAACCCTAATACACAAATTCATCATTTAATTGATTTTATTTAATTCCTAAATTAATTATTTAATTAATATTGATTAATTTTATAATATTTTAAATGGTTTAAAACACAATTAGGGATTAAATTAAAATCTGGAAATTCTTAATTAAATGAAATTGTTTTATTTAATTAAGGAAACCCTAATATTGGATATTAGAGTTATTTTAGGAAACTTTATATGTTTCAATTAATTTGATTAATTGAAACTAAATGTCTTAAATGTTAAGACTTAATTAAATTCTGGAAATTTTGTAAAACCTAATGAGATTAGGATGCATTAATAAGATTAATGTAAATCATTCAAGAGAATTACCATAATGCCCATATGTTTTAATGCTTATAGTTTTTCATTACTTTATGCAAAGAGATTGTATGTATGTGATTGGATGATGATTATGGACTATACCCCTTAAACCAATTGTGATTGGCTGTCTTATGAATGGGTTGTAATAATTTTTCAAGAGTTGTAATTTATTTTGGTGATGTAATTTATTATTTGGGGCTTACATGCCACCTTCCCTCTCTTTCTATCATTCTCTTATGTACCCCACATTCCCCTTATGCATCCCTTTCTATATATTATGTAAATGTTATGTAATCAAGAGCACACTAAGGAGCATGGTGGACCCAAATGAGTATGATGGAGCCCAACAAGCCAATGGTGGAGACCATCAAGTCAAGGGAGCAGATTGAAGGACTTGAAAGCTTAGAGAAGTGTTTCAAGAAAGCATGCATGTTTCAAATGTGTTATTTTACGATCACCTACACCCACCTTAGACTTTGGATTCAATCTATTGGCTTGGATTGAATCCTCTTAAAGTCCATAATCATCATAGTGGGAGCTTTTAATGAGATTAATAGTTATAGCTCCAAATCCATAGATCGTTATATGTCTCCTTTTAGGGACTAATATCGATTAGTGGATTATTATTATTATGCTGTTCAGTTTTTTATATTTAGATGCATGAGATGTATATTAATTTGATGAGACCCTTAAAAACCCCTATTCCTTTAATATTAAGTTGTAAATGGAGAATACATTAGGGAATGGATTCTTCATTGCCTTCCATCATTATAGGATTATCTAACGTCCCTTAATGTGGGTACCTGGCTACAGACATGTATGAGCTACCCATGTTAAAGGCATTACTTGAAACTATCATATATGAGATATCATGGGGTGCCTAAACTGGTATATACCAAGAAACTAACATGTGAGGTATATATTTGGCGAAACACACCTGTGTGAATGATGGGTTTAACTTAACTAGGGAAGTATTCCAAGAAACTAACATGTGAGGTATATGTTCCCTAGAGGCAAAATGATTGGAACTTGCTTATGAAGTAATAGACAAAGAGTTGTCTTCTTATTGTGGGTTAGAAGTCAAGAAACTAACATGTGAAGCTTCTAGGTCACAGTGGACCCCAATCCCCATTTAGGAATGAGATTCCTGAATTCCATTAGAGGGTGTATGGGATTTGATAAAATGGTGGGAGGTACCATATGATTAAAGACCCAATCATAATGGATAAAAATGAAATCTAATTCTCTGTTTATGTAGATTACCTAATTACTCACCTCAAAACCCCTATTTCCTAATATATAGGATATTGATAGTTTGACTAAACCCGATTTCTTTAATTGACTTAGGAAATTGAGAATTGTTCTCAATTTCAAAAGATTATTTATATGCTATAAGGCCTTTTCTTAAAGGTCCTCCATAAAACATCCTAAGAAGAAAAAGACACTATGCACAATTGGCATTTTGTTGCCATGCTATATGATAGTATTGATGACTAATGAGCTTCAGAAGCAAAATTAGTCAATGCAAGTGCTTTTAATGTCCTGCATCACATACAAAGGTTGTATGGTGAGTAAAATAATACTATAAAGTATAGTACTTATATAGGACTTCTTCTGGACTAGGATGTAATAAAGGTTGTTTATTTGAAAATGATTAATCACATAGAATAGCTTGAGAAGTTAGATGTGATTTAAAAATGGAAGCATAGAGAGAAGCAAGTCTTGAAAAGTCAAAGACAAAGAAATATAATTATTTTGTAGTAAATATAAGGTATTGAAAAAGGAACTTGATAAAGTATCAATTTTCCTAGAAGAACCAAACTTTTGAAGTTTTGGTTCATGCTCTAAACTAAATTGTTGGTTAGTTCTGCTTCTTGGTTTTTGGATTCTAGTGTAATCTAAATGGAAGCAGAAAGTTAAGTAGATAATAAGTTACCTTTTAAAATTTTAATAGAGCAAGAGTTGCTAAATTAATTTTGGAACTTATTTCTTAACTAGGTCATTTAAGACATTCTAGAAATTTGATTTCTGAATTTAAATGACTAATTAGAGTGAATGCAAAGTATTCTAAGAATACAAGAGATGTAGAAACTCTCATTTAAATGTAGCAAACATGACTTGGTTATGAGATGACCAAGTCCATCTTTTACTTGGTGAAGTGAAAGAATTACATTTATAATTTGACTAATACATTGTGATGCATATAGTCATATAGAGCATGCATTCAATTACAGTAGACTCCTCTTAGAATACCATAACTCAATAGTGAATCTAAGAGAACGAATTGAACCCTATTAAGATATGGTTTGATCCATGATAAGTTTTACTAATGTATCCATCTAGGATATACCTTAAAATTGCTACATATTGATAATTTAGGGTTCACTCCAGTTTTGTCCCAATTATATCAGATATGATATGGAAAGAAACCCAACTTAAAGATGTTAAGGCTTGGGATTGTGCTATGTATGTCTAGAGACATAATGTAGACAATCTGGAAATAAGGTCAAGTAAGTGTTGAATTGTAGTATATCCTAAAGAGTGGTTGGGATAGTATTTCTATTACCCTAATGAACAAAAGTTATCTATTAGGATGTTTATTGGATTTTCTTGAGAAAGAGTTCATTCAAGAAAGATGCAAAAGTAGATAGAATTTACAGAATTGTCTGTAAAGCCACAAACCAACAAAGATCCAACCCTTGCCCCTGTTGAGGCAAAACCTTTAATTACACCACAATTCTTTCATGGATCAAATTGGATATTTTTCAACATATAAGAGATACAGTATCTCTATTAATATGTGTAAGAATAGTTCGATGGTGATAAAGATCACTAAAATAATCCTATTGATTATGATTAGGCGATGTTTGACATCAACTCGAGAAATAACTAAGAGTCATTAAATCCAATATGGTTAGGTAGAGACCTAGAAGGCTAGGCTATTTGATAATGTTTCAACATAGGCAAAAGGTTATCTATAAAGAAACTTGTTTGATAATAGTTATGCCGAAATCCATCATTTGGATCTTGTAATCTATAAACACACATTTTGAAATATAAGATATGTCAAAAAGGATATATAGATGTTATATCCAATGGTGAAAAACCATAAAAGTGTGTAAGTTATAGAAGTTACAAGATTCTCATAATTAGAACATCTATAAATTTGAAGTAATCAAATTGTTTGATTTCTCTCATTGTATAGATGGACCATGAGTGTATAAAAGGTTAGTGGGAGTGCGGTCGTTTTTCTTTATCCTATCAATAAGAGGACATCCTAATCATTATGAATGATATATAAATGTTATCTAATGTGAAGTTTTAGTTTTTGAGAAAAACTTTTTCATGAAAAATTTGGCAGAAGCATCCAACAAGATCTATAGAAATAGATCATATAGATTGCTAAGTATCTCCAAATCATTAAACATAGTTGAAATGTTGAAGGAGTTCAACATGGAGAATTCTAAGGGAGGTCTAATTTACTTCAAATAAGAATTCATTATTCAAGGGCATGTGCCCTAGGATAACACAAGTAAGGTTCTTAAAGTGTTAAGAAGCCTTATTCTGCACTATGTATTGAACCTGATATCTATTATGTTGTAATTGTTACAAATAGTTATCAGTCAATCCAAATTTGGAATATTGGATTGTATATGGAAATTGCAAACTCATAGTAGATGGGTATATGGATTTGGATATAATCCATATGGGGTATATTTTATATTCACTTTAGTTGGTGAAATACTTAATGGAAGAACTGTATAAAAGATACAGTGAATTCTATTATTGAGGGTGAATTAATTGTCGCATTGTCTAGGAGACTGTTTGGATCTTTAAGTTCATTTAGAACTTGGAGTTGTTCTTTCCATTGAGTTGCCCATACCTTGTTTTGTGACAATAATGGGTCAATAGCTCAAGCATAGGAACCACGGTCTCATCAAAAGTCCAAACAGATAGAGCGGCAATTCTAAGTGATTAGAGGAATCATTAGAAGAGGTAATAGATACATTACAGAAGATATTATCTACATAAGTTTTTGTAGACCTACTGACTAAAGCTTTAAAACATAATTGGTTATGTCTAAGACCAACATCTTGAGAAGATAGGCATGCGATACATGGTCGATTGGCTTTAGTGCAAGTGGGAGATTGTTAGGATTATGCCCTAAAGCCAATCATAGAGATGATTGTTTAGGGATTAGGAACAATCATTTGATTTCATTTATGTATGTCACATTTATTATTGATTTAATAAAAGGGCTTATTCTATTATGTTTATATGCATCATTTATATTTACATAATATGTCCATGGAGTTAGAGTTGAGAATATGAAATTACAAAGTGTTGTAATTTTGAGACTGTAAATATATGTCTATACTAAACTCCTAAAGCATTCCTAGTTGAAGGTTCACTATGATGGACAATAATGAACTATAGGACTAGCACTTGTTAGGTTGACTCTATAGGAGGATAGTTAGTCTCAAGCTATTTATGTGAAAACATTACAACCAACAAGTGGGTGCCTATTATGAGAATAGGTACACTGAATGTGACCAAAGATATGAGATAAACTGAATGGAGTTTTATCCTACCTGTCAATCAGTTTCTCATTGTTACAATGGTACAAGTAATCCTTAGACCTGAGACACCATAGTTGTCTTATGCATATAGCTTTAGAAGTTTGATAACACTAAGTGCAAATCCTATTCAAGGGTTTGCAAAGGTGTTCATTGGCCCTACTGCTATGTGCATAAAGGCATGTGAGTGATCAACAAGGGATCCATCACTCTCAGGAAAAAGAGAGAGAATGTCTCATATAGCATTCATAGTAGAACTTATTAAATCCATGGCCGTGGTAGGATGAATATGGAATAGAGTTTCCATGAGTTCGTTAATGAGTTGATATTCATAATTGAGTATAAAGTAATTAAACTAGGGACTTGACAGACTTCCATGTCCTATCAGTTTAATTGGAGACATTGTGTAGATGGAAGGATGTAATTGTAACCTATAAACTATAATAGAAGGGTTCTTTTTTAGATACTTATTCACCTCATTAAGAATAACACCATGAACCATATGCTAGGTGTTATTCATGGTTAGTGGAAGCCCTAATTGATCTAAGTGAGTTATAATCAATTAGGGAATTGGAAGGAGTTCCAATTAGACCCTAAATGGAAAGAGTTCCATTGTGCACACCTTGTGCTATTCCTACTACTTGATGATGTGAACCCAATGGGTCACACACTGATCATGCAAGAAGGGCTTTAAAGTCTATGAGAGAAAGGGTTTTAGTGAATAAAGAATAGTTCTTTATAGGCCTATTTGTATTTGATACAAATAATAGGGGTTAATGTGTAATTAAGTGTAATTACACATAACCCTATTAGGGTTTCTTCTCTATGGCCAGCCCCCTTTAGTGGGCTGCATATATAAGTCACACTTATGTGTGACATGGCATAATGCTTGCACACTCCCAATCCTAGCCATCCAAAGAGTTGGAGGCTCTCTTCTCTCTCTCTCTCTCTTCTCCACCTCTAGCAACAACAAGAAAGAAGAAAGAAAAGGCTTGAAGCTTTAGCTAGGTGTGGATACCGTTGGAGGCAGCACACTTGGGCTGCTCATTCACCGCTGTCCAGATTCAAAGCTTGGAGTGAAAAGGAAAAGACATTCAAACTGTAAGTGTTCTAACCCTCTTCATAGTTAGGGTTTGATTTTGTATTATGCATAGTTAGATTCATGGGATTGGGAATCGTAAGAAAAATTTTTATATTCTGCAGTTCTATTTTTCCCTTTTATATGACTCCCAACAAACTCACGGGAGCATGCATCATCACATAGACAATTACATCATGACAATGGAGTTTAGAGATATACCTGATAGAACTAAGGCAGAGTTCTGTTTACAACCTCGGGGTTTTTGAGTCAGAAGTTGGACAAAGCTTCCACGCTTTCCAAGCTTTATGATGGCCTCAAGGGAAAGAGTTGCAAGTTAGGCAGAGCTTTCGCGCCTTCAAGCTCTAGAATGGGTCAAAAGGTAGAGGGTACTAATAGGAACGTTCCCCACTAACTATTGAGCCAAGCTCTTCTTTAGAATGAGTCTCAAGTGAAGGGATACTAATAGGAACGTTTACCCTACCCTCAAGAACTCAAGCTCTTCAATTGCTGAGGAAAATTATACTAAGACTTGATGTTCTATGAATGAAGGAAGGACCCCTATTTATAGTGAAAGGTGGGTGGAATTAATGGCCAAGATTGGATCTAGTTAGGGATGATCTAAGGGCTCTAAAACACTCTCAAGAGCTGGTTCCTATCTCAAACACTTCAAAAATTCGGAGGAAATTCAAGTTATAATAAAAGATGGACTCTAAAGAGGTCAAGATAAGGTAAAACACCGTCAAAGGCCAACGAGCACCCTTGGTGGCCGTTTGGCCACCTTGGGTGGCCATTTGGCCTTTCATTGGTGGCCGTTTGGCCTTTTTAGGTGGCCGTTTGGCCTTCCTTTGCCCTCAAAGGCCAACGGGCACCCTTGGTGGCCGTTTAGCCCTTCATTGGTGGCTGTTTAGCCTTTCTAGGTGGCTGTTTTGCCCTTCTAGGTGGCCATACGGCCAACAGTAGCTGATTTGGGTGTTTTTCATGCCCTTTTGTGCATTCTTATCCCTTTATGCAATATATCTTGCCCATTTCAAGTCCAAATACATTGGTTTTGGACTTAAAACGACCATGGCTCAATTTTCTATCCAAAATCTGATAAAAACAAACCTAATTGAGCCACACTTGGTCAATTAATCAAGGGTTAAGCCCATATGGCTCATAGAGATCAATTAAGGCTTACAGGGATGACATTAAGGTTTGAACCTTAATGAAGTCCTAGTTGCAATCAAACTCTCCCAAGAATAATTCCAAGCATTAATACACCTTAATTAAGACCCAATTGACATTAATGGAGCATTAATTGAACTCAATTGGATTAAATTAAGAAGCAATTATAAAAAGGACCGACAAACGGAGTCAAACCGAGCCTACTTGGACCATCCTTAAGCAAATCATCTCTAAACTTAACCAAATTTTAAACCAAGCCTATTCATGATATCCTAAGGCCATTGGGATCATCCCGAGATGAATTTGATGAGATTTGGATGTCAAATAAGAATTATGCAAGTGAAATGACATAAATGCCCTCCAAGTCGCAAAAGTTCTTATTAGCTAGCAAGACTTAACCAAATTGAACCCGGAAGATACCATGAACTCTTTGCAATGTATAGAGCTTAACTAAAAAGATTTAGTGCCAGAATGATGCAATTCTATACATGTGATAATGCTCCTAAGGTGGAAAGGTGTGAATGTTAGGGGATGAAAGTGGGGTGTCTACACTATGGAAGCAAGTGGGATAGAAGGAAAATAAAATTCTCTCTCTCTTTAGTCACTGAGACGCTCTAATGACTTGTGAAAATCAAATAATTGAATTTGAATTCTCTACCTTTCAGTGAATAATAGAGAGAGAGATATATTCATTTCTATAATAGTTACATGTTCAAAAATAAAGTAAATCAACCATTTATCTATCAAAGGAAATTAACCAAGAAAGGAATAAAAGAATTTTGAGAATATTATATTTACAAATATGTCAAGTTAGGAAGGCTCTAGCATCTCTACAATCTTTGCATCCTCTGTATCATATCTGTCATGGCCATAAATCATGGGATCATGTCTCTGAGCACAAATCAAGGAATCATGTCTGTAGACACCCTATTTTGTACCGGTTGTCATCTTACGTCCCATGGCCCTGATGATGAGTTTAGTGTGGTTATTTACGAATTATCCTTTAAGAATTAGTGCGAATCACAGCATGAGATTTTTGGTTAAAATGAGAGGAAAATTATTTTATTAAATTAGTCATTTTTATCATGCCACTAACACGTATACGTATGTGATAAGTGCGTGTACGCACATACGATACATGTGCATGCATGTTAACGGTCACTCTCCTAATTTTTAAAAATGACAATTCCCCTTTCCTATTCAAATTAGAAGACTTTTATCATTATAAAATATCTTTTGATTATTCTCCAAGAAACCTAGTCTAGAAAGGAAAGGAAAACCCTAGTTTTCAGCTATATATACTCTTTTAATGCCATAGAGAAAGGGAAGGAGAATAGGCTTTTTAAAGAGTGAAATTTGTCATAATTCAGCAGCAGTTTTTCTGAAAACCAGCGAGCGTATTTTAATCATAACTTTTGAGTCCGAAGTTGGAATTTGATGAAATTGTTCTTCTTAGAAAGATAATTTAATTCTCTACAACTTGTTATTTCATGAATTTTGTCCAATTACAACGTTTTCATACCCAAAATCTTGATTGAAGTTTTTGTTGTTGCAAAGTGACGAAAATAACTTCTCTTTTCTCTTATTCTCTTTTGTTTTTCTATTTCTTTTCAAAGTTGAGTGAGTTTTGATCTCTTTGCTGTGATAACACTTCGAGGAAGAGGAGGATTCATGTTGGCTTGATTCAATCCAAAGACCTGAGGGGCCACGAACAATTACAAAGTCGGTAAATTTGGTTTTCTTTAACTTTTTATTCTAGTTCTTCTTTTGTTGTTTTATTTTTGTCTAAAGCATGATTAGCATGATTTAGGTTTAGTTTATATTCGTATTTTTTTTTTGTATATTTTATTTTATTAAAGATGCATGATGTCGATCAATATAAGGTCTTTATGGTTTTGTATGATATGCCCATAGGGTGCGTACGCACCTATCACAAGTGCGTATGCATTCTCTTCTAAGCAAAAAGTTTATTTTCTATTATTTTTGTCTTCTATTTCGTTTTCCCCCTTTCTAAGTATGCATATGATTGAGTTGGAAAAAATGCCTAGTAGGTGCGTACACACCCATCAGTGATGCGAATGCACCTTACCTCGGTAAACAGATTGTTGGCTTATTCATATCTTTTGTTTCTAGTTGGTTGATACCTCTTATTTCTTTGTGCAACTAGATCGGAGAGGATGGATTTAATAAAATACATCCTAAACCACATAAATAACTGGTATCTCATTTTGGTATCTTTCTTTTGTTTTTTCTTTTCTCTCTCTCTTTTTTTTTTTTTTTTTTTCAATTTTTTTCCCTTTTCTCTCCATATTTCCTTTCCTTTTTATATTTTTCAAATTTTTTTTCACCTTTTCTTTCTATTTCAATGGTTCATACACCACCCCTTCTTTCAAACAAAAATCTCTTTAAAATTTTCCCCTAGTGTAGGCAGTAATCCTTGACAAGGGTATCAAAAAGAAAAATATTCAGGCTCAACATGACTAGCAAGGAATTTTTCTTTTCTTTTGAAGGATAGTAGAAATGATGGCCTCTCTTTATTTTGATTTCCATTGTTCGCAATTCAAGCATTAAAAATGCAAATATATCAACTCATGTACTAGAAAAGCAAACTATATCAAACCCTTAAGAAAGCAAGCACTAAATTAATGTGAACCATTCATTAATAATTAGGAAACAACTATGTTAAAATTATTATCTCCAAACAATCCTTCCCTTTAGCTTTCTTGGTTTCAGCTTCCTTCCTCTCAAATTCTTTTTCTTTGCATCAGCCTCCTTCTTATTAGCCTCAGCTTACTTCTTCTTAAGGTATTCCTCTTCATAAAAAATAAGTTCTTCATCCTTTTCCTCAGTCTCGGCTTCTTCTTTAGCTGTTTTCTTTCCCTGGCTAACTTCAATCTTTTGGAGTCTTTCTAAAATAGGCGTCATTGATTTTTCCATCATCTTTGCCATCATCTCTTCACCAAGTCTTATTTAATAGCCCTTACAACAATTTCGGTAACTTCTACTTTTTCTAACGTCCCAGATGGATTGCAGACCTAAGTTGGTTGTGTAGGATTCTCTTTAATTAGAAGCAATGATTGGTTATCTCTGCAAATAATATTCCTTATAAAAGCCATTTACCATAATTATCCATAATAATTTCACATTAATTTTCATCCAAACATGTCTTTAGAATAAAGCCCATCAAAGACTAGAGAATTGAACCAAAAAAAGAACCTAGACACACTTAGACCAAGACTCGAAGACCTAAAAGGACAAAAAATAAAATAAAAATGAAAGTGGACATAGACTCCTAAAATGACAACTAAAAACCTAGACAAAAGATATGGTGACAACCTGCAATACTAAAAAAGAAAAGATGTAAACCCTAGAATGAATGGGCCTAGTGCACCTAAGATGGACCAACAACAAGACTACTGTAATACCCGTGTCATTTAATTAGGATAATCTCGCCTTTAATGTATAATTTGCATGTACTTTAGTTGATTTGTCGGGTATTGTTACGCGTGAGTATTGCATGTGTGTGATGTTGTTGTGTTTACGATTTCACACTTTTAGACTGCTAAAATTTGGTTAAGTGTTGGGAAAAAATGAATTTTCATAAAACTTCATTTTTAAAGATAATTTTTGGCGGTAATGGAAGTTTATAATATTATAAGACATCTGTGATTTTATGGGATTTTATTACCACGATTCGATCGGGTTCCTCATACGTTTGTTTTTGAAAAATATGTCAGAAATTGGATTTTGTACTAAAACTTGAAAACGAGATTTTGATATATTTGGAATTTGATTTTTTTTGATATTTTATTTGGATTCAAATGGGGGGTTCATATTTTCATTAAATACCTTAAAGAATGGTTAAGAATTTTATTTGGAGAAGATTACTTAAATGTTTTTAATGAAAATAAGGCAGTGGTGTGTACTGTGGGAGTTTATACACATTTGCCTGAGTTACTGGGCATTTTCAGCAAGGGACGATCGATCGTGCCTTGAGGACGATTGATCGTAGGTGCCCCAGAAACGTTATTTAGCTTTTGTTAACCACGATCGATCATGCCCTCAACCCATGATCGATCGTGAATCGCAGAATCTGGAAATTTTTTTTAAATGCGTCAAAAGACGCATGTGCCCCTTACCCCTTTAAAACCCTCATACCACGACCCTAATACCCATTTTTCAGCATTTTGAGTGTTAGAGAAAGAGAGAGAGAAGATAGAGAGGAGAGAGAAAGGGCTTGTTTGGAGAGAGAAAATCACATTTTTCTCTTGCATGCATGGGTTTTTTACTCTCTCACCTCATTTCAACGCTTGGACTCGCGTTCTAGGAGTTGGATTTGAAGATCTACATGTGCTTGGTGAGGATTCAAGCATGTTTTATGGAGTTTAGAGCTTATTCTTGCATTCTAGGCTCAGATCCAACCCTCCCAACACATTTTCTCCACGTTTGGTGCAATATATTTGAGGTAGGTGTAATTTTCATGGGTTTTAACCATAGGGATGATAATGGGTTAGGATATAAACCCATATATGTTGAATAAAAATGTATATTGGTGTTATTTATGAGTTGACGTGATTTGTGAGTGTATTATCATGTATATTTTGTAATGCATGTACTGAGGGGTCTAGTTTACATAACCCTATATTTAGGAATATTACATTTGGGAGTATATGGGCTGATATACTTGTTATATTTTGGTTTATTTTGGATGTATATGCTATGTAAGTTATTGTTGGTCTATATTTTAGATGTTTTACATAGCTCCCACATATTATATAATTATGGAATAATTATATATATTGTTGATTTCTGGAATAACTGACACGTGTATGGGTTTTTAAGCTTTTTATGGCATTCATTGGCATAAAATGCATGAAATGGACTTAATTAATTACTTGGTAAAAGTATATTAAAGGTTCATTGGATTTGGACTACTAGCGGTCAAGGGACTTAGTGGTGTTTTCCATTCTTTTGGTCCTGGGTACTTTCCTGTTCCAGGTAGGAACCCTTATATTCCCGAAACAGAGGCTACTTTCCGATTCTAGGTAGGAACCCTTGTGTTGTCTTCTTAGAGGTGGGTTTAAATCCTCCGTTTCCGCGTGAAAACTCCTGCGGGAGTGGTCGGTAATTATGGATTATGTTAAATGGATATAAGTCGCATATCATTCATGACATTGCATGGGTTTTAATTATTTTAAGCATGATTGTAATTGGTTATATTATCATGCTTTGGTTATTTCTATATGAAATTATATTTACTGAGTTTTATACTCACTCCTATGTTTTATAAACCCTTTTCAGATGAATTCATAGCTGGAGAGACCTCACCTTAAAGTGTTATGCTTTGATGGGAACAATTTTAATATTATGGATATGTATTAACTAGACACTTTGTATTCGGCCAGTGGGCGCCAGACACGTAATAACTCATGGTTTGTAATATTTTAATTTCGTAGGTCTCTCTATATGGTTTATTTAGCATGTGATGATACCAATGATGGATGATAGGAACTTTTATAACTATTTTATACAGGATTTTGTTACGGTATGTTCCATTTACGAATGGGTCATGCCGAAATTTTTATTGAAATTACCGGTTTTCTAACACGTGCCATTCACATGCTTCCTAAATGATTTTCTTAATTAAACTAGATTTATTAATATTGATCACGGCTTAATTAATTTGGGTCGTGACAACTACACATAAAGAAAGAAGACTTAACTAACCCTAATACCCCTAAAATGAAAGACTCTAATGAATGAGATGCCCCTAGGAAAAAGAGATGGACCTAAAACCATAAAAGAAAGCCCAACATAGAATCCGATTAAGGACACATGAAACCAAGGATACCACATTGGGTTCAACCAACCAAAGTCTATTCATTTTTCGCATCTAGGCCCATTACAATATTCACAGATTCGTCCACTCTCATTTGGTTCCAAGCCAATATATATATATATATATATATATATTGGCTTGGACCCAATTACAAAATCACACACCTCACCTCTTAATTAAGTCTAGGCTTAAAAAAGATAATAGACAATGATGGGCCTTGCCTCTAAGTCAAAACATTATGGGCCTAATATGCAAATGCAACATGACATGCAAAGTGACACACATTCAAACAGGGCTATGCAAAGGCCTCGAGGTAATTTAGTGTGGTCGGTCCATTAGGGTTACTTCTCCTTTAAGGGTCACCCAAGCTAGGGCACTCACAGTTAACGTATTCACTAGTTTATCACATGCTAGTGGCACATGCTGTAGGTTGATGATGCCAACTTGAGTTGCCCATAGGTGTGAGTGGGGCCCAGGTCTCTTATCAGACTGTCATCGAGGGTAAATATGGTCCTTGTGCGCATGTATGCAATTTGGTTTCCTTTAATCAAATTTCCTAATTAATGAAAGCCAATAATTAATACAGAGTCTAGCTCTCTATCCCCAGTGGAGTCGCCACTGTGAGCACCACGTCCTAAACCACATGGCTCAGGAGTACGCCACTAACTAGAAAGGCTAGCGCAGAAAGGAGTCGCCACCCAATTTGACTTGGGAACTAACTTGAACCCTAGCAGGGTATAACTTGTCATAACCAGAGAGAGTTCGGAGCTAGGGTACATCGCTAAGAAGGTGTAAGGCACCCAGCAATGCCTGGTTGAAACTGGGCCCCACACATAATTATTGGCTTTAGTTAATTAAGTATCCAATTAAATTCCACCCTAAATCATGCAATAATATAATAGCACACAAAATGACCAAAACAATGAATAAATAAAATAAAACAGAGAATAAAAAATATATCAGAAAGAATAGATTAGAATATACAGAGAAATAAGAGGTATCAACCAACCAGAAACAAAATATATGAATAAGCCAACAATCTGTCTGCTGAGGTAAGGTGCGTACGCATCACCGATGGGTGTGTACGCACCTAATAGGCATTTTCGCCAACTCAATCACATGCATAGTTAGAAAGGGGGAAAATGAAATAGAAGACAAAAATAATAGAAAATAAACTTTCTGCCTAGAAGGGAATGCGTACGCACTTGTGATAGGTGCATACGCATCTTATGGGCATATCATATAGAATCACAAAGACCTTATATTAATCTACATCATGCATCTTTAATAAAATAAAATATACAAAAAATAAATATGAATATAAACTAAACCTAAATCATGCTGATCATGCTTTAGACAAAAATAAAATAACAAAAGAAGAACTAGAATAAAAAGTTAAAGAAAACCAAATTTACCGACTTTGTAATTATTCGTGGCCCCTCAGGTCTTTGGATTGAATTAAGCCAACACGAATCCTCCTCTTCGTTAAAGTGTTATCACAGCAAAGAGATCAAAACTCACTCAACTTTGAAAAGAAATATAAAAACAAAAGAGAATAAGAGAAAAGAAAAGTGATTTTCGTCACTTTGCAACAGCAGAAACTTCAATCGAGTTTTTGGGTATGAAAACGTTGGAATTTGACAAAATTCGTGAAATACAAAGTTGTAGAGAATTGAATTATATTTCGAAGAAATCAATTTCATCAAATTCCGGCTTTGGACTCAAAAGTTATGATTAAAATATGCTCGCTGGTTTTCAGAAAAATTGCTGCTAACGAATTTCACTCTTTAAAAACCCTATTCTCCTCCCCTTTCTCTAAGGCATTAAAATAGTATATATAACTGAAAACTAGGGTTTTCCTTTCCTTTCTAGACTAGGTTTCTTGAAAAATATTCAAAAGATATTTTATAATGATAAAAGTCTTCTAATATGAATTGGAAAGGCGAATTGTCTTTTCTAAAAATTAGGAGAGTGACCGCCAACACGCAAGCACATGTATCGAATGTGCGTACATGCACTTATCACATACGTACACGTGTTAGTGGCATGCTAAAAATGATTAATTTAACAAAATAATTTTCCTCTCATTTTAACCAAAAATCTCATACTGTGATTCGCACTAATTCTTAAAAGATAATTCGTAAATAACCATACTAAACTCATCATCGGGGCCACGGGACTTAAGATGACAATCGGTACAAAATGGGATGTCTACAATGTCTCTTTGTATCTTTATTTCTCTCACAAGCATTAACCGTGCTTCTATCTCCAGCACTATTTAAGGAATAGTCACAAATCATGGCTGTTTCAACACCATTAGAGGCTTTGATCGATCATGAGGCTAGGAGTCATCTGCGGGACTATCAAATCTGTAGCCTTAACACTAGCCTATATTTATAGTGTTCCAAACACTTTGGGAATATGGATTAACAAAAGAGAAAAGGATTAAACTCTCTATATCCATTATCAAGCCCTAGATCTATATACTAGCTTAAGCTTTCATTGTTCATATCATATTAGATTAAGCGTAATTATTCATTCACCCTATCAATAGGGATTTGTTGTTGTACTACATTTACATCTATCTTTGAGAGAAATTGAGGGTTGGGCATAACCCCTGTTGAGCAAAAGGGATTTGCTTGTTGTAAAAGTTTGCTCTACACCCATAAGTAGATTAGATTTGATCTGCGCCTAGAGGGAGATTGTGTAAAGGTTTGATTTACACCTACAAGTAAATTGGGTTTGATCTTCACCCGTTAGGAAATTGGTTAGTGGATTTGGAATCCTAGCCTCAAGCGGAGATCTTGAGGCGAGGATGTAGGCGGGAGAGCCAAACCTCGTTATATTTTGTGTTTGATTTCTCTAACTCTCTCTTATTTATTTGCTTTCATTAATTATGTTATTTACATCATTGTTTATTTGTTATACTTGCAAAAGTTTTTTAAAGTTTCATATATTTTGCATCAACCCAATTCAACCCCCCTCTAGGGTTGATTCTTGGGCCAACAATATCATTAATTTGTTAGTTTTGTTTTTAAAATTGGAGTTAGAATTGTTTTTGTTCTCAATTGAGTTATGACGTTCAACACATTTCACTTGATAGAGTTTTGATTATACATTAAATTATTACTTTAGTTTAACATTAATTATTGTATAACTATATATAAAAAAACATTAATTAAAAATAAATTCACGCTTCTTTCACACAGTTTCTATTCTATTTGTTTGTTTATTTTTATCGTGATCATAATATTTCTTCCAATGATTCATATTTTTTCTTAATTTTAACTTTTGCCAACTCTTCTAAATAAACAAATAAAGTAAATAATTAAGTGTTTTTCTCTTTCAAAATTATGATACATGCCTAAAAAAAAGTAAATAAAAATTTGAGTGCCGCATTTTCTAGAAATTTAGAAATTTATTACTATTCGAAATTGATTTGAAATTACATTTTATGACATTTGTTATAATTCTTTTTACATTATTGATGCATTTATTTCTTTATTTTTTCTGTAGGTAATCATGTGAATTGCACAGATACACTACTAGTTAATAATCATAATTATAATGGACAGACATAGTCGATCATAGTTCGGTTCAAACACAATTTCCTCTAAAAGTGGTATATCCTACTCAAACAAAGAAAGCACAGTTCCAAGAAGATTTCTAGACTTTAATCCACAATTTTTCACATTATATGACTTTAGATTGTTAGGGAAATTAAAACAATTGTGAACAACTAAGTAACACAAAAATATGAATCTATTAATTTGATGAAATAAATTTTGTAAGAATTTATGCAAAAATATAAATTAAATTTAAAATAAAATAATTGAAGACAAAATATAAAATAGAATAAACAAATTTAATAGAATAAATAGAGAGAAAATATAAGACTGCAAGAGACACGACATTTGTTGTCCTAAACTCGTATACGCCTTCCTATGTAAGGGTTTTGCCAATCACATACAACTCCAAGATACAACCCAGATTTTTACAAGATGTCTTATCTGCAATATACATTTGTAGTGGGCAATTTTCCAAGCGTAGATGGATTGCCCAAAAATCTTAGAAAATAATATGAAAAATGGTATGAGTACGTAGAATTGTAAAAGAGAAAGTGGAAGAGAGATTTAATGTTCTGTATTTGTATCCTAATAAGTGGAAGCGAAAGTATGTTTTTATAGGCATATTTTTAGCGAGATCTAACATTTTTTGTACTTGTTCTCTGTTGACCCACTTTCACACTTTGATCGAGCTATTAGGCATGTTAATTTATAGGTAGCTAATAAAGGGACAGATTGTAATGCTAATTTGGGTTATTCTTGTCATAACAATGTTAATATTTGGGAGTTCAAATTTTCTAAGAAGCTATTCGAATGTGATCATGGATTACTATAGCCGACTAATTATCTCCTGATGAAACTAACTTTCTTTTTAATTTTATTTTGTTTTCTAAAAAAAAAAAGTGAGAAAGAATTAACGTTCTAAATTTATAGAGCTCTAGAAATCGCATTGGAGAATGGACTCAAGCAACTTTAGAAAAAAGGTGACTTTTGATTTAAAACCAAAGGATGCAGCTATTGATTTAAAAATTAAAAAATTGTGCGACAAAGTTTGAAAATTTTAAAAATTCGCAACAGGTTAGCTATGGCGATAGCAATTAAAGAAGGCCGGGTGGCTAAGGGTGAGGTTTGAAGGATATTCCTTAGCTATTATGAAAGATATTCTCTTTATACCTTCAAATCCTCCGGCTTGGGTCATGATGTGCTCATCTCCGACGTCGAAAAGGGATCCAATATTCTTCTATATGCTCCTATATATATAGTTTATTATTTATTTTATCTCATGGCTATGCCTTTTCTCTGTTCATGTTGTAGAAACAGGGAGAAGCGACTTGTCTGTTTCCTTGGAAACAGCTGTTTTTATATCATATCATATAGAAAGATTTTGTTCATACGGCTGGAAGATGCTTTCTGGCCAAGATTGGAGCAGCTAGAAGACCCGAAATTATGAATCCAATGCCACTTTAATTTCCAGCTATATATCATAAAAATTCTTTATAAACATCATCCATTTTCTGGCCTAATTAAATATTTATATATTGAAGATGCACCGAACTAGCCCTTTCAATGCCGCGGCCTACGTACTGGTAACAAATCATGTCCTCTCTCTACCAGGACCTTGTACCAATTTCCGGTATTGCACTTGCATTATACTGTATAACTATTATGGGATGGTGCACTTACTATTGGTTTTCTCGTCGGAGCACGATGAGGCCTCTTGGAGAGAAGAGCTTTCATCCCATAACCCGCATGAAACCATATCTGGTTTCCGCGTTCAACTATAAGAAAGGGGTTGGCACCATTGAAGAAGAAAATTCTGAAATCAGTTGTGTTGTGTGTTTGTTAGGTTTCGAAGATGGGGACGATGTGAAGCAACTGCAACGTTGCAACCACTCGTTCCATGCTCCTTGTATCGACATGTGGCTCTACTCCCATTCCAACTGCCCAGTGTGCCGTGCTCCTGTCCACCCTCTAACTTCTAACAATTAGCCATTGACACCACACCACAACTCCCAGGATGAGCTGCTAATTCTGAATATCAACGCTATCTCAGTTTAATTTTTTTTTTCTTTCCCCTGTCCTCAACCACATGCATAATTATATATCTTTATAGGATCTATATCTTGCTTCAAGATATATAAAGGGCTATTAAAGTTTCAGCCAAATCATATAAGATCACGCGAGCTTCCATGTTTGACATCATGATGTCAAGATAGAGATCACTTGTCTGCTCACAAAGCTTCTGACGAGATGATACAGTGAATTAATGGCCGGGAGCTATTCATCATAGGATTACTGGCCAGCTAGAGAACTTATATATCCATATGTAGACTCCGCGTTGTATGCAACTTTGCTTGTTAAGGGGTTAGAGGCTTCTCTGGAACGTCGTCTAGAGAAGAACCCATTCCAAGGGAAATGGCTTTTCTGGCGTCAAGGGATTCAGAACCTGCGAGACATTAGTCTACATAAAGTAAATGTATTTCAAAAGTTGATAAAATTTGTAAAATAGAGAGTAGCTTTATCATTCTAATGTATGTGGAAACTGGAAAGTGTTGGGAACTTTAAAAAGTTCCAAATTAATTTAGGCGCCGTTTGCTTTGTGAAATTTTTTCAGTTTTTCATTTTCATATTTTCGTTGAAAATGAAAATTTTGTAAAATATTTGTTTACTTGTGGAAAACGAGAAACGATTTCCAAGGAATGAATTTAAGAAAATGCAAAAATTAGGAAATGTCAAAATAACGTTTTTCATGTGTTCACCGAGTAATGAAAAATACAGAGAAAATATTGAAAACATGGGACGAGTCTAATGAAATGACGGAGAACCCATCGCTGATAACAAAAGGTATGAAAACACCATTTCGCTAGTTGGGTGGACACACGAACCACCATTGAACCACAGGTTGATCCTCTCTTCCTCCCTCCCTCAATCCGTCTCTGTATGACTGTCCCTACGAGTTTTCTAGGTTTGATGGTTTTGATATCTGGTTGATGGGGGTTTCTGGTGGTCGAAGAATTAATGGCGGTGATGGGTTGGCTTGTGTCAGTGGAGAGTGATGATGGTTGATGGAAATGGGTTCGTCTATGTAAACAATCTATATATATTGCATATAGCAAATAAATCACGGGTCTAAGAGTTACCTCTTGCGGAAGAGACCCGAGAAAGACCTTCGCTTGTCGTTACGAGCACGCAGGTTGCCGTACACCATCTGAATGCTGTGAACACAAACCAATCCTTCGTGTACGCTCTACCATTGCTGTGTAAGGCGTAGGGATTGCTACTAGAGTCATCCCTTTGTTCCACGCTTCCAAATCCATAAGGCCATGGTGATGCCTTAGAGAGAATACTAGAGAGAGAGAGGGGAGAGTGGCTATACAGAATGATAGAGGGTGCATAGAGAGGCCAACCCTAATCTGTAGAGAAAGTCACCTTAAATAATTTCCTATAAGTCCTAAACCTAATAGAACTAGGGTTCCACACACACTAGGAAACCCACTCAATAGGAAACACTTATGAGGTCCACTACCCACATGTGGGCGGACCATGGGTATGGGTCACATACCCAACCCAAATATTAACATCTCCCACTCACCCACGTAGGGTAAGTTAATTCCAAAATCTCTCTCAATCTCCCAATACTCATCTCCTCATACAGGAAATGTAGCGTGTGACCTCACGAGAAGAACGTACAAACATAGGAGCGAAAATGTTAAGTCATCACCAAACTAACAAGAACACATCACTCGAAGGCATCTCGTATATGCCCCAGACAATCCATAAAACACCGGATCAAGCACTTTTTAATCCCTCATAAATATAAAAGCAATGCTGCATCCCACATATATGCAATGTACCTATGTCCCATATCATCACAAATATGACATAGACGCTGGCCAGCTAATGAGTCACAAAGCATGGTGTAATATTAAATTGTCTTCCCTAAGCCCTCCTGCCAATCCAATTCAACTTAACCGCTTTCCTAGACATGCCCCCATAAGATCGAATTGTTTCCTGGCCTTTGGAAAACATGCTAAAGTAGCATCATCAAGTATCCTTTTCATGACATAGTCTTAGGTCAAAAGGGCACAAAAATAGATCAAAGTGATCCATGTGGCTCACACAGTGATGAAGCAGGGATCCATTCATCACTCCTACTATCGGTCGCTATAGAGCACATACAGTATAAAATGTATGCTATGGCGTTAACTCATAAAAATGAGCATGTCACTAGAAGAAGAAGCAAAAGAATGCCATACGAATCTTAGTCCAATCGCTACTAAAGCGTTTGACCTAAGTTTTCCAGCCCAGTCGTCCTCTCAGCGCCTACCTGAAATCTCACGTTCGGCTATAAACAGGCTACATAGAGTTGTGGAAAAACTCTATGTTCGATCTAATAGAGATCTCATCTTAGCTCAATCTAAGGCGACATATAATATAGCAACTGTATATCTTGCTCGCCATCTAGGTGCCAAAGATATAAATGTCTCATCTTACTCGTTAACTCAGTGCCAGGGTGAATCACCCGTGTGAGTGGGTCGATTCAAGCCCGGTGACATTACAAAGATGTGTACACAAATGATATAAACATTCTATAAAACACAAAGAATGAATATCAATACCAGAATAATAATGTCAATCACAAATTAAATGTCTGAGCATATCAAATCCTATAATGTTCCATTCTCCTCACATGAGAACGGAAAACATGTCTAGCAATTGGCTTAATTATAGGATCAGCTACCACACTACCAGTGGAGACATGCCTCAAGACCACTTCCCTTTGCGCAACCATATTTAATTTAAACAAAGTACAATCAAATATCTCTGTGTTTGGTTCTACAACAATACTAGGAATCATTCGCACACTCTAGGATTGATAAACAATCAAAATTACAAGCTCTTCATAAGCTATAAAACCTAGACGTTGCAAAGATCACCTTTAACAAACAATATCCTAAACAACCGTTGAGCAAGCTATATTCTCCGACTCCAACGGGGACAAGGCAATGCGAGTCTGCTTCTTACCACAAAAAGAAGCACCTTCACCTCCAAGGATAAACATATAACCTGAGGTGGACTCATGCACATCTCAATAAATAGCCTAATCTCCATCGCTGTAACCAACCTCTTAGTCCTAAGTCTCCACTATGATGATATAGAACAGTATCAGTGATCTCACATAGGTATTGAAGAAACTTAATTGCTGCTATCCAAAGAACGGGTTCAAGGAAACTCTGATGATGACTAACAATACCAAATACATGTATATTTGGACACATACATAGCATCGCATACTACAAACTTCCTATTGTAGTTACGTATGGTGTTGTGGACATGTGATTCTTTTCCTTATCAATCTTAGGAAACTAGTCTAGGGTTAAGGTGCAGCCTTTTACTATTGAAGTGTCAATGAGTTTAGAGTTATACATGCGAAAACGTTTAAGAATCTTCCTAATGTAAGTCTCTAAAGACAAACCAAGAAGTTTCTTAGAAAAATCTCTAGCAATCTTAACTCCAAGCACACAATTTGCTTTGATCATGTCTAGTGGCGAAGCCAGGAATTTAGGTCATGTAAGGTGAACTTTCCATAGTTGTTAATACAATAATACTTTTATCCTAATTCAAAAAATCGAAGACGTTTTTGCTCAAAAAATTTATTTTATCTTGTTATTTTGGGAGAGACAAAATTGAAAAAATTAATACTTCATTCATATTGGATAAACCATATTTCAATTGAATACATTCACAATTGTCCTCGACTAGGTCTCATATTTTGAAAGTGTTGTATGATAGTTTCATTACTAACACTATCAAATGTCCCTCTCTCAATATACACAACTAAGCTATCATTCATTAATTGATCTCCCATTTTGTTACGCAGTCGATTCTTTACAATCTTCATAGCAGAAAATGCTCTCTCCACAGTGGCAGTCGCAACTGGTAGGATTAATGCCAATGTCAACAACAAGTAGATTTCTGGATATACTTTGTCTCTTTTTGTCTCAACCAATTTTGTAGCAAGATCACCAATTCCTTTCAAATCTGAAAACTCACTGCTAGAGCGCATATCAAAAATATAAGTATCCAACTGATATCCAAGTATTAAAAAGCTTCTTCCAACAAAATCATTTGGATAAAATTGGGCAAGGCGAATTAATTTTTCCTTATCAAAAGCACGGAATGAATTATATGGATTTAGACAAGCTACACAAAGAAGCAACTCCGTGGTTATTTCAGTGAAACGATTACCAAGCTCTTAGAGTTGTGTATCAATGACAACATAGAATATCCCAACTTGATAATGATGTTTGTTTGTGATTTCGTGACCTTTACGGCGAGGTCTCCCTTGAGATACATACATATCTTCCATGTTAGGAACATCAACATCAAATTTTGCACAAAATGAGGAAACTTCATCAAGCAAAAAATCCCATCCACTATCCCTCATCAGTTGCAATCTTTCCTTAGAGTATTTGACTAGTTTCATAGCATTCACAATGTCTTGATCTTTTCTTTGTAATGCTTTTGACAATTCATTTGTGATTGCTAATACACTTTTCATCAAATGTAGATTGAAGATGAAATCAAAACATCTCATATTTCTCAATAAAATTTTTGCTATACCTTTTAGTTCCAAGTTCGAAGAAGTATCTTGTATTATTGTCTCAAGAACTTCAATCACGGACTTGTACATATGATGTAAGCTAACCAAAGTATCATAATGAGAGCCCCAACGTGTATCCATAGGCCGTATTAGAGCACTTTCTTGATTTAGGCCTTGCCCGCTTTCAAGATCACCAATATCAAAGGCTTCACTAAGTTCTTGAGCACGTTTGTCTCTAAGAATATCACGCCGCTTACATGAGACTCCAATAACATTCACTATATTATTAACCAAGGTGAAAAGCTCGTCAACATCAGCATGACACTTTGCCACAGCAACAAGAGCTAATTGAAGTTGATAAGCAAAACAATGAACATAAAAGGCTTGCTGATTCTCCTTCAAAATAAGTGTTTTAAGACCATTAAATTCTCCTTGCATATTACTAGCCCTATCATAACCCTGACCTCGTAATCTAGACATGCTCAATTTATGTTTACCAAGTAGTTCTTCAATTGCTGCTTTAAGAGAAAGAGCAGTGGTACTACGAACATGTTGAATGCCTAAAAAACGTTCAACCACAAGCCCCTTCTTGTCCACATAACGCAATGCAAGTGCCATCTGCTCTTTTATAGACACATCACGAGATTCATCAACCAAAATAGAGAATAATGAATCACCAATGTCTTTGATGATAACATTGAGTGTTTCATTTGCAGCTGCATTAACTATGTCTTTTTGAATGTCAGATGATGTCAACTTGCAATTATGAGGAGCATTTCCCAATGCAACAGCTTTCACACCCTCATTTTGATCAGAAAGCCAATGTAAAAGCTCAAGGAAGTTTCCTTGATTTTTGGAATCTTCAGATTCGTCATGCACAAAATGCAAGCCCTTGTTTTAGGAGATATCGAATGCAATTAATTGATGCAGTTAATCGAATTCGATAGTCTATTTTATCTTGGTCTGACTGCTTGTAGATGATTGTTCTAATGTGTTGTTTTTGGTTCATCAAAGTTCGACACTTCTTAAAAGCTTGATTATGAACTTCGATGAGTCTTTCTAACATGTTTCCGTAGCTTTTGGGGATTCTTCCAATCTGAAAACCCTTCACTAACAAACGATTTGCCACCCCCTTGGTTTCCCATCTCTGGTTTAAAAAGATAGCAGCATAAGCAAAAGGCTGCATCTTTAGCAATGCTATACTCCAACCATTGGGGATACATCTCAAACCACTCTTCTTTAAACTTCCGCATTCCTTGTGAAGTTTTCTTACATAGAAAATCATGGGTGTGAGGTTGAAAAGGACCCCTTTGCCAATAGGCTCTTCGAACTTGATCTCGAATATTAGGATTGTAATCTAATATTCGAGTTCGTAGCCCAGGATCCCCAGGAAGTTCTACCAAGTTAATTTCACCACTCTTCTTTGAACCATCATCTAATCTCTCTTCCACTATTTTCTTTAGAGGAAGTGTTGGAGCTCCCAACTTTGGATTCTTATTTGAACCACCATCTTCTATTCTCTTCTTTGGAGAAGTTGTTGGTGCTCTCGCATCTGGACTCTCATTTAAACCACTTTTCTCCATTTTTTTTCTTTAGAGGAGGTGTTGGGGCCTCCATCTCAGACTTTCTTTTAAAATATGTAAACATATCTGTTTCAAAATACGTAAACATATCTTTAGAGGAGGTGTAAGGTTTAGATTAAATTTGAAACCATAATATTATAATGATTTATTTAGTGCATTATCTCCTTCACTTATAAACCCCAAGACTACAAATTACAATGACGAGCCAAACTCGTCCAACAATAATCAACAATGTAACATCAATATCATTAATTCACTAATTTTGTAATTAAACCAAGACTACAAACTACAATGACGAGCCGAACTCGTCCAACAATAATCAACAATGCAACATGCCAACATCAATATCATTAATTCACTAATTTTGTCATCAATAAAATATCATGAATTCACTAATTTAATTAATTAAAATCTATATTAAATCATCAACATCAATATTAGTATATTAGTTATTACCCTAACATCAATATTAATCAACAATTGAACATCTATATGACTATATTAATTCACTAACTATTTTTCAATTTCAAAAATTTCTAATCATTTTCTCAATTTTAGTAAAGAAAAGTAATTTCAATTTGACATACCTCGTTGGCTCATGGTTGGTAATTCGTTGAGGCCTTGAGACTTGAGAGTTAATGATAAACCACCAAACCAAATCAAAATGCGAACAAGGAAACCATTTTTCACAAGGAATCAAAGGACCATAAGCTGCAACCACAACAATAAATGATAAACTATAAACCGTTTTAAACCCTAGTTTCAAATAGAATGATAAAAAAACAAAGAACATAGAGAGCCAAAGAGAGAGAGCTACAACTTACCGGTGAGAGTGTGAGCCTGCTGAAGAAAGTGACTCCGTGACTACATCCTCTGATCCTCTCTTTCTTAGTGACTTAGTTCTCTTTGTGGCCGGGCAGGATAGAGCTCTTAGCTCTCAAAGGATGGCCTTTTTTTTTTTTTTTCTTTTTGGGGTATAAGTTCTGAGCCTCTCAGAGGGTATGGTTGTAGCCTGCAATTCTGCAAAGACACCTAACTTGGAAAAGACTAGCCGACTAGGGGGTGAGGGGAACAGGGCAGAAGCTAGTGACACTTCTGTGATGGGTTGCGTACTGTCAATTAATACTTTTATACTTTTTTTATGTTGCATGCCTGTGGGGTGTTGGGAATAGAAGAGAACTAGAGAACTAGAGAACTAAGAAAAGCCACTCAAGTCAAATGTATTTAATGGCTGACATGCTAACATCATCAATGGGAGAAAATCTTCCCATCTTTTCCCTTTTTTATTATTTTCTTTCAATTGTACAGCAAAAGTAACTTTTTGTTTTATTATTTTTATAAGTAAATTCAATGAAGTTAAAACTGAATAGAGAAAAATATTAAAAAAAAAAAATTTCAAAATTTCAGGGTGGGCGTCTGCCCTCCCTGGACTGTGTTTGGCTTCGCCCCTGATCATGTCCTTCATCTCAAAATATAGGACAACCGCTTCTTAGTGGCGATAATGGTCTCTATATCATTCCCAACTAGAAAGATGTCAGCAACATACAAAAGAAAATAAGGATATTTCCCCTGGACCACTCAAGATACATGTAATGTATTCAATCATTACAAAACCCACAATAGTAATGGAATCATGAAACCTCAAATGCCATTGCCTAGACGATTGTTTAAGATTGTAGACGGAATAATAAGTAAGCACTCTTTGCGCTCTTATCCCTTGACCTCAAAAACCCACTAGTTGATCAATATGGATCAAAACCCAATGGTTGATCTAATATAGATCTCTACGTCTAGTTCTCCATTGAGAAATATCATCTTAACATCCATCTAGAAAAGTCTAAAGTCCAACTATGTGACAACAACTAAGATTAGGCAAATAGAAGCAAACCTCACCATTTGGGTCTCTATATAGTCTATACCTACACATTAGGCATTAACCTTTTGCCATGAGGCACACCTTATACTTGTTAATTGAATTATCTACCATTGTAGAAGATCAACTAACTCCTAAACTCTATTCCCATCCATCGAGCTCAACTCACCTACATAGGTATCATCCACTTATTTCCAGCATAAAAAGAAAGCGCTTTTTTGTATAAAGCTAGCTCATCATCTTCTCTATAAGCATATAAGAAGGCGCATCCCCCTCAATCTCAAAATGATGATAGGGAAAGTTTCAATATTTGCTCATGTGCACTTGAGAATCTTAGTGATCTTAATGGTCCTGCAAGACACTTTCTTGCAAAACACCTTACGAGACACTCCCACTGAGTTGAAAACCACTCCCACTATCTTCAGCGACTACAGGATAAGGAACTAATTCCCCACCTCGCTCGAAGATGGTAAGACGTCTTCACATTCCTCTAACACATAGAGGTAAAGATTTTCACTAGTGCTACTTATGCTAAGGAAATCATTCTCTAATGAAATCAATATTTCGCAACTCTATTTAGTCATTCCTCCATCAAGAGGTTCATTCTACATCAAATAACCTTTTGAGCTTTTAAAATATTTTATAAAAATGTTTCTATAGCTCTAGGGTTAGGCTCCTCATACTCATAGAAAGCGATGCAAACAAACTTTCTGACCCCAAATGGCGCAAATGCCCCACAAATCGGGCTTTCGCATGCCACCACTGATAAAGGGTTAGAAAAACTATCTGACCAAGAAGGCACTTTAATAAAGATGTAGGCAGCAGCAAAAAAAAAAAAAAAAATTCCATTAAAAGGATATAGAGAAGTTAACTTGCGCCATAATCAGTCTAGACATAACTAGAAATCTCTTATTACTACTCTCCACTACACCATTATGTTGCAGAGTGTCAGAATAGAGAGTTGTCAGCGTATCATCTTTTCCTCACATAGTTCCCTGAACTAATCAGATAAGTACTCACGTCCTTGATTAGTCCTAAGAGCTCTCAAGCTTCTATCTCTCTAATTCTCAACCTCTACTATAAAGCATTTGAAAGAATCCAAAGCTTCATAGCGGTAAGCGATTAGATGGACAACATCATATCGCGCGTAGTTATCAATCAAAGTAAGGAAGTAAGAAGTGCCAGAACATGCCTTAACATACATAGGTTTGCAAATATCTAAGTGGACTAAATCTAGTAGTTAAGTAGCTCAGATTGCCTTACTAAAAGGTTTTCTACATGGTATACTAGCTAAACAAGACACAACCACAAGTAGGTCAACCTTAGCGAGTGGGCCATAAAAGGCCTTCTCGAGCTAACTGGGTCATCCTATTATGTCCAAATCTAGCATGCCAAATAGAACCAATATTCTTATTGACATTAGCAACATAGGATGAGGGAAAAACGAATCATACGGTTTAACTCTAAAGTGAAACATGTCCAAAAAATAAACAATACCATCATAAAATATCCAACCATCTACCTCTGAAATGAAAAGAATATCCAAAATCTAAGAATGCTTAAACTGGTAGTAGATATACTGATTATCAAGCACATAAAACTAATTGTGTAAAAGTAAGATGCGCCCTATGCACAATTAGAGCTGAGAGAAACCAACTCTAAGAACTTCTACTCTAGTGTTATTGCCCATATACTCTATGGGCGCCAACTCAAAATGGCGATAATCTACTAGCCCTACTCCATCTCAAGATACATATTTAGTTGCACCCGCATCTCAATACACATAAGGATAGAATAGGCAACTAAATTATGATCACATGCACAAATGCATGTAGAGAGAGTTCGATGAAAAGGATGCCTACTTTGGCTCAGTGCATTCACGTGTGAAGTGTTTCAACCTTTCACAGTTATAGCATATTATTTCGAATAACCCTTCTATCCTTGGTAACAGGGTAGTACACATACTCCCCTATTAGACTAACAAGCATGCTGCTTAACATAATAAAGCGTGTGTGGGGAAATACACATTCCCCAATAAAATCAATAAGCATGCCGCTTAGCATAGTAAAGCGCATGTTACAATCTTTCTTGCACCAAGAATGGTAGGCCTCAAAACTCATAAAGTCAAGACAGTGTAGGGTCGTATACCCATCCACAGGTCAAATCACAAAACCGGTCAAAATATCTAAGAGCACTTGCTCATTTAAAAGGTATTAATTTTCTAAGCCATATGTACGGTAGTCATTATCTATTCATATTGCGCAGGGTTGACATTATTATTTACATATCTTTCTATTCGTTCAGAAAACCCAAATGAAAAGTATTATCCCTTCCCACACACCAAGATCGAAAAGTGTTGCTATTGCTCATAATCATCTCCCGATAGTGTAGGTTAGGAGTATAATTTTCAATTGTTTTTCGAACAAATATACATATTAGGAGATACAAAATCTCAACTAATAACATCCACGGTATTATACTAACAAAATAATATAATAAATTGCTCCATAAAAGTAAGCACACAAGTCTCCACATGGAACCAGATTGGTAAATTTTAGAGCTTATGCTAAGAAAATTCCACATACATAATGTGTGTTGCGAAACACATCCCTTTACATGGCTTCTCAAAATAGTACATGAAATAATACATTACATTTTCAAAAATCTTACTACAATGGATCTACTACAATGAATAAACAAATGGGGATGCCGCGCCATACATTATGCCTTACAGAATAATCTTATACACCAAAAGCAAAAAAAACACAAGCTCTTTCCAAATTTACCAAAAATCCATTCATTTAATCCTAGAACTAATATGCTAACACATTACAAGCAAAAAGGTTCATTAAACGGATGGTTAGGCCACACTCAACCCCTGTGGGAGCGTACCAATAAGTCTCATAAGGCAGGTATATCGTTGGCAGCAATCAAATTGTGCAACGCAATAAAATAATTAATTACACAAACTTAATTAATTAATTAATTACCACATGTAATTAGGTGATGCACAATAAATCCACGTCGCATAGCTCTCCCAATGACGCATACCCACTCCCAGATGGCCAAACAAAATTAACAAAACCTCTGAAAATTTTTATTTTGCATAAACTTATTTTATTTTATTTTTCCGATAAGGAAAAACACATAAAAATTAGGTAAATAAACAATCCAGAGGTTGGTATGGGAGGTGCAGCAAGCCAGGTTCACAAAAAAGCCCCAAAAAAAAAATTCACAAATTTTCTAGGCCACCAAACACCCATGCACGCACTTCCATGCGCGCAAGTGGTGTCCCCGTTATGCATGTTTTCCAATTTAATTTTGTAATAAATTTTCTGGTAACATGAAAAAATTTTAAAAATCACCAAAAAATCATAAATTAAATTTTATGAATTTAGGAAAAAACGGCATGCAAATCGGAATTCTACAGCCTCCACACTCTCTCGCACTCTCCAATAGGCGGGAGTGGGCATCGCAATTTTCTGCACTTCATCTTCTACCTTAAGACAAATTCGCACCAGATTTGCATGTTCAAGGGGCCAACTTCTAAGGCTCATATCCTTTCGCATATGTTATCCAAATTGCGCAAATAATATATTGTTGGAAAGCCCTCGCGACATAGATTACCAATATATCAATTATATCCACTAATAATAGTTCTAGTTGCATCAAAAAACAGCCCAAAGTTTCGGAAAAAACACAATTTTCAAAAACAAAGGTTTGTGTTTTCTCTCAAAATACGCATCCGTTTCTCATGAAACTTGACAGGAATGTTCCTCACACATAGGAGAACATAACCACGTAAAAAATTCCGGTTAAAAACCATTTTAAAAAATTCGTTTTTAAGAGACCCATCAATGGTGTTTTTAAAGAAAAAACACAACTATGGCAACTATTGGGCGAACCAACAAGACTATGGCTCTGATACCAATGTAAACAATCTATATATATTGCACATAGCAAATAAATCATGGGTCTAAGAGTTACCTCTTGCAGAAGAGACCCGAGAAAGACCGTCGCTTGTCGTTACGAGCCCGCGGGTTGCCGTACTCCATCTGAATGCTGTGAACACGAACCAATCCTTCGTATATGCTCTACCATCGCTGTGTAAGGCATAGGGATCGCTATTAGAGTCCTCCCTTTGTTCCACGCTTCCAAATCCATAAGGCCACCTTAGAGAGAATACTAAAGAGAGAGAAGGGAGAGTGACTGTACAGAATGATAGAGGGTGCATAGAGAGGCCAACCCTAATATGTAGAAAAAGCCACCTTAAATAGTTTCCTATAAGTCCTAAACCTAATAGGACTAGGGTTCCACACACACTAGGAAACCCACTCAATAGGAAACACTTATGAGGTCTACTACCCGCATGTGGGCAGACCATAGGTATGGGTCACATACCCAACCCAAATATTTACAGTCTATATCTAAACCATTCTATTTTTTTCTAGGTTTGATGGGGTTTGGGATCTAATTGATGGGTTTGATGGCTTTTTCTAAGTACTCTCATCTGCTGAAATTCTCAATTGAAAAGGAAGTGAAGAAATGGATGTATGGAGTATATCACTTTGTACAGTGGTTCCACACTATAATCTAGTAATCTACCATCCTTGCTGGTAGCATGGTTTCAAGCTCACATATTAAAACCCCAATTTCGGCCTTCAAAATCATAATCCTAGTCTTAATTGAAACAAGCAAGTAAGAGGAAGGAAGGGGAAGCATCAAGCATTCAAGCATATAACTGATTGTAATTGGTTTCTACTTGGATCATTCTTCTTGAGCATTGTGATTTTGTCGCAGCCTCACGTAAGTCATAACCATCATATTGACCAATATCCCATCTTATTCCCCTTCAAACCCAAGTTACCCAATGAAAGTCTCAGCAGGTTTCATATTTGTTTATTTACAATTATCAAATGAATAGATAGGTCTTTTTCTCTAAAGTCTAAAGAATGAAAAAAAAAAAAAAAAAAAAAAAACCTAAATGAATATAGCTTCATCAAACGCATTTTTTAATATTTTATTTTCTTAGAATAGTTTTTACTTTTATTAACCAAATATATTTTCTAAAATTTGAAAATTAAAAATAAAAATTGAAAACCTTTTTGTAGTAGGCAAAAATTATTAGCAAACCAAAGAAGGACATGTGTCCACCAAGCGGAGTCAAATCTACTACCCATCCGGATTTGGTCTGGCCTTAGCACAGTCTAAGGATGGCAATGGGTCACTTTAACCAGGTATCCCCGCCAACCCGTCCTATTGGGACTGGGTTTGGGATTGTTTTAAATAGGATAAGGGTGGGATTGGTATTTTATTAAAAATCCCCACTCGAGTTGTTGGCGGGTTTGGGTTTTGTGTGTAGTCCCACCCCGCCCCACCCCGCCTAGCCTAATTTCATATACACAGTTATTGTTTTTATATTGTTTTACCAAATTGGTTTTCTATCAATTCAAAATTACAAAAAAAAAAAAAAAAAAAAAAAAAAAAAATATCCATAAGATATTTAGTAAAAAAAGCCAAGACACTGAGATGTAAAACATAAAGTAATGTGGCCACATGGGTTACTTGGCATTTTTGGATTATAATATGGGTGCATTGCTAACCTTTTTATTTATTTATTTATTTTACTATTGAGATGGGTGCATTCACTATATGTAATAGGTTGTATTCATTTATTGAATAGGTTGTTTTGTGGGACACTGGGACGGGGATGGGTTTGCATACCTCATTTGCAAACAGGGATGGGACTTTAACATCTTACCCGTGTAGGGTATGGGTGGGGCACGAGATCATGATTTTTTTATAAAGTTGGAACCAAGATAGGAGGGTCTCATCCGATACCCACCCCGTTGCCATCCCTAACCACATCGACGGATCAACTAAAAAAGGAGGCTTCCAAGTCCAAAGCCGGTCAAGATCCAAGCAATGGGTTCAACCTCAAGCCCATGCATGACGTCAAATGGCCCAACCTATGAAAGGGCCCGATTTCTAGCTGAACAGAATCTGTAACAACATCTATTGTGATCCAACCATTCAAGCATGTGAGGAAAGAATCAATCTAGGATCACTAATTGATCCTCACTCATTCAAGAAATCCCACAATCAAAGGGAATGGCCATCTCTACCCTATAAAGACCTCATCAACGCACAAGGGAAGGTAATTAATCTTTGATTCAGACACTTAAACCTCTCTTAATTTAGTGCATTTTACTGACTTGATTGAGCGTTAGAGTATCCTTGGCAGGCACCACATCGGTGTCCTTCAGGTGTACTATTGAACTAGAGTTACAAATGACCTAACTTTCACATTAAATTCCAATTGGTGAATTTTTCTTGGTAAAAATGGGGTGTCTACACGTGTATTACATAGCTAGAGTAAAATAATAAAATTTGAACAATAAAGTTACTGTTTAGTGTTTTGTTTTTCAAGAGTGGAAAAAAGTAAAATTTTACAAGTTGTACAAAGTATACTGTGCCAAACAGTGAAATTTTATAGTTTAACGAAGTATTATATTGGACCATGTCAAATAGTATAATTTTACAATTTTACGAAGTATTATATTGTCCGTAAAATGGTAATATGTGCTAGGGAATCTTCGAGTCTTTTATCTCTCTATATATATATATATATAGATATACATATAACTTCAATCTATAGTCTACATGGGTCATAGTATAGATACTCCGTACATAGTTTGAAATAAAAATTTATTAATTATTTGTTAGATATTTCAACCTTTTTTTTGGGGGGGGGGGGGGGGGGGGGGGGGGGGACGGGACACAAGCATTGATTAATCTCAACTTTCTCAAGGACGTAGCCCCCTGCGCAAATTTATCCTAACCAGAGGGCATAGACAAGCCACTAGTAAGGTAGGATCAGCCCAATCTACGACAAGGCCCATGAACATGGGCTTCCCATATTGATGCACCATTCTAAACACTCACATTAAATTTATTTAGGAGTGATCATGGGTATTAAACTATTTATTTAATGATTATTACTATAGATATGCATTAAATCAATCCAGAAGGAAGAAATTTCCATTCAGTTGGAAGGATAAAACGTGTGGGCATTATACCCCAATCCTGGGTCCGAGTCTTTGTATTGGCACCCATATTTAAGGTTGCAACTTGGGTGGGTCAGGCAGGTTGAGAGGTTAGCCCAAACTCGACCCAAAGTATAAAACCCTCATCCAATGCCCAACCCACCCTAGGCTTTGCCTTGAGTTTCCCCAACAAGTGTTCAAGGGGTGGATATTTCAACCCCTTAATATTATTTGCATACCCCGTTAATTTTAATTTAGAGGAAAATTAGCAATAACCCTTATTAGGGGTATGCCTTTAGCAAAAAACCCTACTTAAGATTTAGTGATTTAGTAATTTAATAACCCATTTTTTTAAGTTGTTATTTGCGGTAAGGTAAAACCATGCTTTTTTATACCTGATTATACCCTTCGGTTGACAATTCGGCATTTCTTGTACAGCAGATATGGAAAAAATAGTTTTCCATACTGAAGATTACAAACTGTAACCATTTTTTGGGGGATTTGATTTCGTGGGGGAGATATTTTCAGTTACATCATGTTTCTCTCTTCAAATCAGCACAAAAGGTGAAAATTACATCATGTTTTTGGTACTACTAGTAATTGCACACATGTGTTGCACGTGGATTTTTTGTCAACAATAAAATGATTTAAAGATCATCAATTATTTTTCCTAAATAAACATATAAAAGAATAAACAATATAATTATATAATTATACAATATAATTATATAAAAGAATAAACAATATAATTAGATGATTTACCACGTAAAATAAAGGGTTTAGCATTCAAATACAAAAGCATTTTAGCAAATTACTTATATATGAAACTCTACCAATCAAATCAAAAGTAAGTGAAAATACTCACAGCAAAAATAAAAAATACAAAACCAAAAACTTGAATAAAAAAAACTCTACGAAAGAAATATAAGATTTAAATAAAATATGATTGCATAAAATTAATTTCTCAAAGGAACAAAATTAAATAAAACCTAATGTGATTATTAGCATTCAAACCAAAACCCAACTCTACAAATTTCTAGTTGGTGCACATGTGGACCATTTGGAGTTTTTTTATATGTATACACATAAATTGTTCTTATAATCATTAATACTGTAACAAATAAATTTAATCAGCAATCAAAATCTACAACAATACAATATAAGAGGCAAAACATTTTAATAAAAACCCATTGAAACTAGAATTATTGATTTAATGTGATGCACATATCATTACTAATAAATAATAATATTGGAACTCAGTTATAGGACAAAATGAATCCTATATCATCAATTGACACAATATTGTGCGATAAAATTTCAATGTCATTTATAAACATAGGTTAGATTATCCTAATTTGATAGTTAATGAAAAATTATAATTTTTTCTTATATATATTAAAGAGAAATATTTTCTATTTCTCTAGTGTTCTTGGTAATTAAACATGATGTAAAGGAAAACAAAAGAAACAAAAGCGAAATAGAATTTGAGGTGACAAGTAAAGATTTCTTAACTTTTAAGCAACATTATGTTGTGGTATATTGTATTCTAAAAGTGCCATCAATATAGAAGACCTTTTCCCTTTTCTTTTTCTTCTTCTTCTTTTGTTCTAATTTCATCCTCGAGAGATAATAATTTAAATAATTTTATATAAGTAGAAATATGAATTTTGAGGAAAAAAAGGAAAGACCATTGGAACCTTGAGTACAAAATGGCAAGATATGAGAAGCAAGTTCTCATTAATACACACAAGTAGTTGTAACTTCGGTGAATTTTTTATTTTTTTTGTTTTATTTTTTATTTTTGTTTTTAATTTCAAACAGTAAAACAAGCAGCAACACTTCTCATCATATTCTTCTTCTTTGCCAAATAATGAGAACTAAAGCAATAATAACGAATTGATTCATGTTTTAAGGATTGAAGTCTTTTCGAAGTGTTGGAATAGAAGTCCTAAAATTCCGTTTGGTTTATGAGAAAAAGTAGTAAAACAAAACCAAAAAAAATTAAAATTCTTTTTGGTTTCATCATTTTGGAATCCATGACACAAAAAACTTCACTTCACTCCGCTTAGCCTACTACAACAATTTGGCCTAGTTATAATCAAATAGCACATGATGACCAGAATAGACCATGAAAAGTTAGAAAAATAAAATAAAACCAATTAAAATAATTTGATAGAGATTGAGCATATAAAAATGTAGAAAACACAAAGTAAAGCAAATTGAAAGAGCACCTTTTATGATGAGACTTTAAATATTGAAGATGATGATGGAATAAAAGAGTAGTTGAGTGTGCAAATCCTTGGGCAGAGAAAGCGACTTAAAAAGAGAAGAAGAGGAGGGAGACAGATGGAGATGGATGAGGGCAACGTTTTAGGGTTTTAGGATTCTAATCATCTTTACTTCAGTTACTTTAATTGAAGCCTTGAAGGGGGTTTGGTTTTATTTAATTATTATACGAATTATAGTTTCTTTAGAATTCTTATTAGGGTATGTGTTTTATATTGCTATATTTCCTATATATGTAGAAGGGTAGTTGTATAATTTACTTAGAATTCTTATTAAGGTATGTGTTTTATATTGCTGTATTTCCTATATATGCATAAGGATATTTGTGTATTTAAAAATTAAAATAAGGATATATTAGTCAATCAAAAGTTTTTCTCACATTCATCTTTTTATAGGTAGTATAGATTATATGTTTATTGGCATAACAGTACCAATGTATTGGTAGTAGTACCGTTCACTAAGCCATATAACAGTACATGTTTATTGGCATGCAACAGTGTCAGTTTACCGTTGTCAGTATTTAAAATTTGTGTCTGAATAACAATGTAGTAATGCTGTTTATAGTTAGTAGTACCGTTCACTAAGCCATATAACAGTACATGTTTATTAGTATATAACAGTACATGTAATTGGCATGCAACAATAACAGTTTACTGTTGTCAGTATTTAAAATTTGTGTCTGAATAAGAGTGTAGTGATACTGTTTATAGTACAAAAAACAATGTTTTTGTTACTATTACATGTTTATTGGCAAACAATAGCAATAACAGTGTAGTGATACTGTTTATAGTTAGTAGTACCGTTCATTAAGCCATATAACAGTACATGTTTATTGGCATATAACAATACATGTTTATTGGCATGCAACAGTACCAGTTTACTGTTGTCAGTATTTAAAATGTGTCTGAATAACAGTATAGTGATACTGTTTATAGTACAAAAAATAATGTTTTTGTTATTATTACATGTTTATTGGCAAACAGTAGCAGTGTATTGTTAGTAGTATTGTTCATTAAGCCATATAGCATGCAACAGTACTAGTTTACTGCTGTCAGTATTTTAAAATTAGTCGGGTCTGTTGGTTTGAATGATTTTGATGACATCCTTGTGATCACTGTTTATAGTCTGTACGTTTCTATATTTCCGTCGAAAATAATGGAACGTGGGAAGGTGAGGAGTCTCTTTTTTCGCCCAGTCGATATCATGGGACTGTCGTAAATTAAGAGAAGTTTTAAAAACAAGGGTCTATTGGTCATTTTATTGTCAAATGGGGTTTTTACTAAATGTTAGTTTAAGTGGGTTCTATTATCTTAGAACTCTTATACATAGGGGTTTTAGCCAAAATTCCCTTTAATTTATTTAAGGTTTTACCAATATATATATATATATATATATATATATATATAAGGTTTTTATTGAAATTGATCGCTTATTCCACTAGAAAATATCATTTTAAATTACTTTGCAAAAAAAAAAATTTTCAAAATCTTTCATTTAAGTGGAATTTTTGCCATTTACTGTCTTTATTTAATTTTTGGTAAAAAGTCCACTTAAACAAAAGATGTTGAAAAAGCTTTCTTTTGCAAAAAACAAATAAGCATCCACCAATCTATTGATTATCACAAGAACAATACCAGATAATAGGCAACCACAATCAATATTCTCTCAAGAACACGAAAGTAGGAAAATAAAGGCAAAACTCTCTCTCAATATTATTAATCATAAGGCTTACATCCCTTTATATAGTGAATAAATAAGAAAATCTAATTCTACTAGAACAAGTAAACCAAAATAAACTAGGAATCTAAAACTAATAAGAAATAAGCTAATTTAACCTAAATTCCATAATTAAGTGAAGAATAGAGCTCGGCATGCATATGCATGTTAAAGCATGCCTAAGTATACCCCAACAAAAGGCAATGCTTGCCCAAAAGTCACCATACGTAAGCATACAAGAATCATGCTTACTCCAACAAAAGGTCATGCGTATGTCCCACTTATCATGCGTATGCCGATGCGTTCTGCATCATTCTCCCCTATTTGGAGAGAATTCGCCCTCGAATTAATTCATAGCATTTTCCTTTCACCTTGAGCTATATATCTTCATGATAAGGAACTAAGTGCTTGCATCGAACACACCATGAGTACGAATACTACTATGGCATGTGCAGTTGTTGATATTGTGAGTCCATTACTTGATTCGCAAGGGTTCGATTGCAAAAAATTGATCATTCCACACCATACATCATCCTCCCTATTCTCTCCTGTTTGAAGAGAGTTCGTCCCCGAACTCTGCGGGTTGTCTTCACAGAAGTATTGATATGGACCACTCCATCTGAATAAATATTTAGAAGACTTTGTTTGTTTTAATCATCTCCCAAATTTATTTTCCCAAAATTTCACAACAAAAATTAATATCTTTGAACCCCTCATCTCATTCACAATTTTCAACAGTAGAAGATTGACAACACAACAAATATATTCAACCCCAATAAAATCATAATGCTTCAACTCTTCAACAACAAAAACTTCTTCCTCTAGAAAATCACCAAGTAAATTATCATGAAAACAAAAATTATTACTTGAATAATTTTTATTACGTATCTTGCAGGTTATAGCCTCCTTTTGCCCTTCCAAATTTTCAATAATATTTGGCTCAATATCATCATCACTATATTCATAAAAAATAGGCGAAAAATTAAAATCCACTAATTTTTTAGCTTCAGCAGCATGAAAATTATTATAAAAAAATTTTTTCATGACTTCAAAATTCTTACCTTCTTTAACTTCATCCTCCACAAAAATTGAATTTAAAGGTTGATTTAAATGAACCTTTAGTACTTCAAATTTTTTACTTACCACATCAAGTGCACGTCCAAATGCTTTCACAAAACGTGGAGACATAGGTCGACGACTACGTTGTTGCTCAAGACGAGTTTTCTCGAATTGGGCTCGTAGCTCGTCTATTTCTTGTTGAATTTGGGCCATGTCCTCACAATGAATCACATCCTCCAGATTGGCTTCACGACCTCCGACAGGTCTTCCTCCTCATTTTGGCATGATAGCAAGAATGAACTAGACTTTGATACCAACTGATGCAGTGGAAAATACGCAATCGAGACTAACTCACCAAAAAACAAACAAGTATCCACCAATCTGTTGATTATCACAAGGACAATACCAGATAGTAGGCAACCACAATCAATATTCTCTCAAGAACACGAAAGTAGGAAAATAAAGGAGAAACTCTCTCAATATTATTAATCAAAATCAATCAACCATTTGCCATAAGGTTTACATCCCTTTATATAGAGAATAAATAAGAAAACCTAATTCTACTAGAACAAGTAAACCAAAATAAACTAGGAAACTAAAACTAATAAGAAATAAGCTAATTTAACCTAAATTTCGTAATTAAGTGAAGAATAGAGCTCGGCATGCGTACGCATGTTAAAGCATGTGTATGCTTAAATATATCATGTGCACGCCCAAGTATACCCCAACAAAAGGCAATTCTTGCCCCAAAAGTCACCATACGTAAGCATACAAGAATCATGCTCACTCCAAGAAAAGGCCATGTGTACATCCCACTTATCATGCGTACGCATCATAAAGCATGCGTACGCCAATGCGTTTTGCATAAAAAATGATGTTATTTAGTGGATAAAGTAGTTAGTTTTCATACAAACCTTTTATATATATTTTTATAAAACCTTGAGAAATTAAAAATAATGGGGTATGCTAATAAAATTAAGAGGTTGCAATAACCAATCCCAAGTGTTACCTATGTTCAAGTTGGGCTCAAGTTGAGGGAGTTGAGGTTAGGTTGAGCAGGTTGGCCTATTTCCTTTTTGTTTTTAACTTTTAGAAACCCTGCTTCTATGAATTAAAATATATTTTTTCACATACCCACAAATTTCATTACAATCATCCAAATTCCATTTATTAAATTTTAATTCATGTCAATTCAAACAATAATTTTTCACACCAAAAAAATAATTGAAGATGAAACCATCAAAATAATAAACAACGCTTAAGAATTCAAAACACTAACATATATAACTGAGTACATAAGAAACCATATTAAAAACCATAATTATTCTATATAAATATATAAAACAAATTATTTAAGAAATTATATGTTATATAGGTTGGGTTCAAGCTGTTGACACCTTTGCTCAGGCCCAACTTGAATTGAGATAAGGTCGGGATTTTCTAATCCAAGTCTAACCCAATGTATAAAAAGTTACTATCAGAGTCCATCCATTGACTAGGTTTGGTTCGGGTTGGGCATTTAGGCTCTACCTTTTTTTTATTTTTTTGGTTACATTGGGAGGGGTTTAAAACCCTAACCTAACCTACTCTTACTATTTTTCTCACTCTCTGCTAGTTCATTACTGTAGAATAATTGTATATATATTTAGTACTATTTTTCTTATCGGTACCCAAAATAAAATAAAATAAAAATAAAGAAGAAGAAGAATAGAGGAATGAAAGAGCTACATGTAGGAAACTAATTGGTCTATTATAGGTAGATGAATTTGCAGTTGGGGGCCGAACGCTGACCAGTTGAAATTTGAAAAGCTTCGACATGTCTGAAAGATCAGATGTCCTATGCGATTGAGATTTGTACCCAAATTCTTTTCTCACAAAATATTGAAACTCAAAACAATACGTAACAACGATATTGAAACCGACAGCAGTCGGAGCTTACTACTGTTTCAGGCCCCATTTATGCTTGACCTTAATTTTGTCATCATTAAGATCCAGTCTCCTATCAATAAATAAATAAATAAAAATGCACTTAGTCCAAATTCTTGATCATGGAAAGATAGCGATCCATAATAAAGAACTATGAACAGTGAAATCATTCTATTTGAGTCGCAGAGGTCTAATTTATGATGGGTTTGCCATAAATCGACTAGCGATCCAAAAATGCTTCGAAATAGCCAGAAAAGTATGCAACCTAGCTACACGATTAAGACCCATACCTAAATACTTTCACATTATTCAAGTCTTTAACAGTACAAAAACTATACATGATGCTGAAACTAACAGTGGTGGCCGGTCCAAGCAGACTTTTCGGTGCACAGTTGCTGTACCTTAACTTTGTCTTTACCAGATTTTCCTCTGAAATACATATCATGGTAGCAGTAATCCGTGTTCAATCATGTGCTAGTAGTCTCTAGTCATTTGCCGAATGACAGAGAATATCAAGTCATTAATTTTTCCTAAGTTTCACATGCTACACGCGCTAAGTAAATAAGTAATTAATGCTAGCGTTTCGAGTCTGATAATGATGATTTTTTTTGGTACTAATTTTCAAGGCGGACCAAGGATGGCCAATATCCTAGCTAGGACAGCAACTCTAGCTACTTTAGGCACAATGCAAGAAAAAGCATGGTGGGACAGTGGCCATAAGATTTCAAAATTGGAGGAATATGTCTTTCCCACTAGGGTCCGGTTCTCACTTGTCAATGTTTTCATAAAATGAATGATTCAAAGCGATTCTCTTGGAAGGGCAGATCGAAGAGGCGCAATATATGAATGGTGTGGTGGGCAAGCTAGTGACCATCATAATCGTAGGTGGCTTTTCCAAGTAATAAAACTTCGTTCTTTGTAGACTCTACAGTTTATTATCATCGCAGCCGTTTCTTTTCTAGGGTTCAAATCTGTGTGAACCAAACTTTACTTGTTTTGTTGAAAATTATGGGTATACGTCCTTTGCAATCGCTTTCCCTATAATTTTGTTGTCACTGGTTGCATAGTGACAGAGGTCTTTTTTATTTTTTTAGTCAAACGGTAACCATTTTAGGTTGCGTTTGGTGTGTGATTTACAAGTGGTTCGCAAACCATCAGAAAGCAACAAAGATTACATCCTTGAAAAGCGTTATTAACAGGGAAAATGGAGGACGTGTACTCAGTCAAATGAGTGGTTTAACCAGACTCATCAGAGACCACATGGCCGGCAAACAAAATGCCCTAAGAAAGATAGGGAAAGACCTAGCCTAGCTAGCTACTATGCATGCACAATCACATGTTGCATGGACAAATACTCGTCATGTTTAGGAGCCAAAGACTTGAGCTACGGGATACCAAACAAGCTAAGGCTTGCTAGCTAGTATATCATTTCTCACCGTCCACAAACTAAAACCATGCTTAAGATCAATTTCAGTGTTACCAAATGATCTATCTTGTTGAACCCAGCATTTGATTTGGTGGAAATAGGACCTTGGAATTGGAATTAGACGTGCATGTCCATGGATTTCCAATATCTGGTTGCTCCTTTTTGTTCATGGTTACTGGATCGATATCGAAACTTAACATGCATTTCCAAATCCAACTACTAAAATACTCAAATCTATGGAATTGGAACTCAAAATAAAACCCAATTCCCCCCGTCGAGAACTTTTAGTATAATAATGATAAAATAAAATAAAGAAAATATAACTTAAAACCAACAGTGGCCGGTATCCTGGTAGGTTATGGTTTAATTAAGAAGTTTTCGATTTAATAATCAATTTTCCTCCGAAGCAACCAAAATAATAATATAGAGTGATAATAACTTAAAGCTTTTTTGTTTGTTTTGGTACCAATATGCATCCTATCCCTCAAGATAAATCTTCAACCCATATGTAAGTCGAGAACCTCCCACCTTCCCTCCAAAAGGAAAAATAAATACCATCACAATTACAGCTAAAAGGCAAATTGTGATAGATCAAATGTCAATTCCATAATTTATTCATTTTTTGACTGCAAATCTTAATGTATCATTTTTTTTCTCGAGAAGAAAAGTTATTATGTCTTTGGTATTGGGTTTGATATGATTTTGAGTTTCTATTTGAACCTTTCAAGAGTCATGAAACATGAAATATCAACCTCTCAAGTCCTAATGTAGCATCGCTGTTCCCAAGAGAAAAGAAAAGCTGTTAGTATTCACGGTTCCATGATAATCTTCTCGGGATCACCAAAAATTCTCTTGCTTTCCTCTTTTTTTTTTTTTCATCCTCCCTAACCTCTTTTCTTTTCTTTTACTAAAGCTGCCTTGTCTCCTCTTTCTCTTCTTGTATTCTTCTTTTTCAACATTACCCTCCCCAAAGGAAAATTCTCATCCAACTTTAGAGGACAATTGGGTCATTTGAAAGAACATTAAGATATCGAGAAGCAGCAAAGGTGATGTGGTACACGTGTGTGACAAGTACAGGTGTCAAAGGGTGAGTGGTGATGGAGTTAATGAAGAGGAGGTCCCCTTCCCTTTGTGATATTTTGTTTATGTTTTAACGGCGTATCTTACGGGGATCTGTGAATATCACACGTGTGCATGCGCGACAGGATTGGGACATGCTGGCCAGGGCATCACGTGCGGTGAACTCATGGTGGGCTTCTTGTGGCTTAAGATTCACAGCAAGTATTAGTGGCACGCTGCGTGCCAGAGGATGTGTGGGCCCACATTCTACTGGGCCACTCTTCTTGCCTTGACATGTGTTTTCACTTTCTTCTTCGCTAGTTTTTTTTTTTTTTTTTTTTTTTCTTTTCCTTTTTTAAGTTTGAAAATTGAAAGTTCTGAACTTTTGAATTTGGATGAATTGAGGTTTTTGAATTTCTATTTTTAAAAAAATATATATGTTTGGTTAAAGCTCCAACAATTTTCTCTTACCCAAAGATCTAATTTCACTTTTATTATTCTAACTAGACTTATTAATGGATCGAATTTGGATTGAAATATATCTGATTTGATCCATTTTGATAATCTGATGGATTAATAACATACAAATCCATACATGAATTTCTTAATTTCAAATGCTCGATCAAATCCGATAATATTACAAAATGCATTATCAACAAAAAAAAAAAAAAAAAAAGGGTATCCATTTTAGGAGAAAAGGGAACAAGTTTTTATTTTTATAATTATGTGGAAGTAGTTAGATAAATAAATTTCAACATTTTTACTATTTATACTATATTTCTCCGTATTATGTAAAACTCATATTGCTTATATGGCATGCCTCATTGTCATTCCCTCTCTCATTCTTTTTTATCATTCATTCTTTTCTCTCATTAACTATGATCCCACTTTTAAATTGACATAACACTTTCACATTGGTTCAATAAATTAATTTGAATATAAAATCCATAAATATTGACTTGACACATTGGATAAATTAACAGGAAACTCAAGAATCTTAGGAAGGAAAATAAAATAAAAAATAATATATGGTAATATGGAATACCAAAAATTATTATACCTTAATTAAACCCAGAATCTTTAAAAGAAAAAATAATTAAAATAATAATATTGAAGTTTCTAGTTGTTATAAAAAAAACTCCTTTTTTATTATTATTATTAAATTTTATAATATTGAATCATCAATTTAACATATCTACATATAAATTAAGTTAATACAATATATAATATTACTACATAATAATTATAAAATATTCAATATAATTCTATGCATTGTGCATGTGGGTTACCACTCATATAGTATTTATATGCATCATAGATCTATAGTAAATTAATAAATAAATAAAATATTTAATCTAATATATTATTCAATTTATCAGATTGGATTATTATTGGACAGGATGAGACAATATATATACTCAACATGTTAAGTAACGGATTATCGAATTCAGATTATTAATGGATTAACAGATCATAATTCGCCTACCAAATCTTAATTATCAAATGGATTCAGATCAAATTCGAATCAAAATTTGATCCATTGGCAGGTCTAGTTCTAACTTAAAAATTCATGAATTTTAGATTTGTATGAACAAAACTTTATACATTTTTCAACTTTAACTTTAACTTCAAACTAAAACATGAAATTGAAATAAGTGGGGGATAATTTTTTATTAGTTAGTATACAAAATATTATTTGATTAGTTGGTATACAAAATATACATCCCTTTCTTAAATTGTATTTATATACCAACTAATCGATCAAATGATATCCCCAGTCATTTTTATCTCTTTTTTTAGAGTCAATTGGAAATTGAAAATTTGGATTTTGAAATTACGAATTTTTTTTTATCAATTGGATCAATATTCCATCCAGATATTCAGTAAATCGCTTTAATTTTAATTCCTTTTACATTTTGATCATAAAATCATAGATAAAATTAAGGTTGAGATTAAAAATTTGCATGTATCTTATATTAGGGATCCTGATAAGATCATGACCAAATATATATATATACACACGACACACCCACATATTATATTTAACATTAGTTTTCTTCATCTTATAGTGCGCTTAGCTTCTCTTAATTTCACAAAACTTTCAATTCTTCACTTCTTAATATTTTAATAAATAAATAAAAAGTCCAGTGTTGATGATTGAAAATTCTAATAACTTTTCTATTTTTGATCAAATTTATAAGAATGTCCTAGTTTTATTAGCTATTTTACCATTTTATTTATTTATTTATTATCACCCAACATGGCTACTAACAAGACATTACCAACAAAATTATTAATTAACAAATATCTAAAAGATAGAGATACAACATATTGGAGGCTATATATGATCTCTCATTTCTTGAGACAAACAATTCAGCAAAATAGATTATGTAACGTACGTGACCCATCATGCACCCTTTTGCAAGGGCAGCAAACAAGAAGGTCGAGCCATTTGTGGTATAGACTCCACCCTGATCCGAATCGGTCCTACGAGGGGAGTTAGCATATATAATATATATGAAAGGTTACGCTCTTGCTATATAGGCAAGTGACATATGCATGGTTGGTAAGTGACAATCCCAGCCAAGGCTTGCCCACAAAAAAACTACATGTGATAATGGCTACATATATATATAGTGATGGCAACAACTCATGATTAATTAAGCTACCGGAGACAGCCGACATGCATGAGCCACTAATTATACGCTTTGGTCATGCGATCAATGGACGTAGCATGATCAATCAAATCGGAGACTGGTTTATGTAGGTGGTTCGCCGGCATTAATTCAATATTGTCGACAAATGTCACCATTTTTTATTTTTTTATTTTATTTTCTAATGCACATTTGTTTTCAGAGTAAGTAAATGAGTGGTTGCGATTAGCTCATTGTCTCAACGAAAGAATCGTGGAGTGAATTTGGGAAAATATGTGATTAATGATTTGATATGTAATCAGTGAAAAACAACAATAAGTGTACGAGAAGTAGAGTTGTATCCATCTCTCTCTCTCTCTCTGTCCACTCCATATATAATATCAATTTGTCCTTTTAAGTCTAACATTTTAATAATATTTTTTTATATTTCTAGTTAATATTGCAAGCCGGCATACAATTATTAATTTAAATCTTTCCCATAATAAGTATTTCAAATAAGATAGCTAGAATGCTACCAAAAAGAAAATAATTACCTTAGCTAGAATGCTACTTATTCTTAAGGATGCACTTCTATCTATCTTGGAATATATATGCTCCTCCCCCACCACCAAAAACAAAAAAAAAAAAAAAAAAAAAAAAAAAAAAAAAAGGAAAAAATAATTATTTCATGTGCATTGAAGTCCTAACGCTCAACTTAATGCAAAATTGAACTAGCTAGTGGTGGTCGCCCTCGTCTTAAGTTGCCTAGTTCAATTAAAGAAAATTCGAGCTTACATATTCTATTTTTTCAATACTTTTTATATGGCATGCAGTACCAAGAAAGCTGAATAGCTAGCTCCTTTGAAGCTGCCCAGAGGATTTCTAGTGCCATCTTCAAGACCTGGTATTTTTAAAGTATACTCAAATCAATTTTGGGGGCACCTTTTCTTCATACCGGCCAATTAGTTGCTTGCTGGGCTTATTTTGAGACATAAGCTGTGTTAGTGCCTATTAATTAAACCGCCATGCTAGATGCATGATTTGGGTTATGCAGAAGAAAAAGAATAGTCAATGCTTGAATGGGTAGGTGGTCTCACACCCACTATCTTACTAATCCCATCATTGTTGTCAAGTTCCCCACTACACCAACCTATACTACTTTATTTCGGTAAAAGGGTAAATTTTTGTGATTTATAATTGAAAGACAGATATTAATTAATGTCAAATAGAATGTTAAAACTAATTATTCTTAGTATATATAAAAGCATTTAATTAAGAAAGTGATATCCCCAAGCCATTGGATTCATGGCGGTTTGCTTTGGAGATCGACATCGCTTCTCTAAGACTATGTGACAATCTGGAAGGTTGAGCTAGTCATGATCATGTTGATTACAGCCCAAAAGGACTACTTAAGTACTTAAACATCAGTGATTTTGCACACATGGTGTGAATCGAAGGCCAGGCAAGGATAAAAGTGCAATGAGTCCCACCTATCAGGCATGCATGACCCAAAAAAAGTACTATACATTTTGAAAAATTAATCTCCGTTTACTCTTTTTTCATCTAGAAAATTATTGATGAAGAGCTTTTCAAAGTAATACTTAGCTAGAAAACTGCCTGCGAATCAAATGGTCCAAACTGTTTGATTATGTTGATCAGAGGCTTCAAATTCTCTGTATAAAGTTCATCCAAAAGCCTCTTTTTGATGTCGATCATTAGAGGCTAGGGACCTCAATTTTAGACTCTCAAACACGAGAAATGCTGTCTTCATTAAACCGGGCTAAAATTTTTGCACTCCTCAAAAGATTTATTGCACTCGACATCATGTGTGCCTGCTGGGCAAAATGTCCGAACGCATGGGAAAGCTGAACGTTTTGCTCATGTACTCTACTCACAAGATAAAAGTGAAAGCTAAGAGGCTTGAAGTTTAACTGAAGTTCTGATTAAATAACTTACATATGCGGCTGTCGTGTCCTTTACGTGACCAACCTGGTCATAGTATCAATTCTCCTAACCATAGGCCATTTTAAGCCTAGAACACTTTTGACCATAGGATATATAGCCTTTTCTTTTCCTTCACTTCAAGCTAACTTTGAGATTTGTTATAAAATATTTCAGTTAAGAATATATAATGATAACTTAATTAGTATATCACACTACTATGATATGGTGGTCCTCCCATCTTTCTCTTACATGGCTTGCACTCTCTTGCTTCTTGGAATATATATATATATAGAGAGAGAGAGAGAGAGAGAGAGAGAGAGACGGCTATCTATACCACTCCATTGAAAATAATTATGCTGGGGTTGATATTATCAAGAGGGCATGCATGCTGGTCCATTAAAGTGAAATTCAATATGAAACCAATCGTGCTACTGATCAAACCACCATTTTGATCCCCATGGACCGCCTGATGGAGTTCATGATGCTATATACGTGACAATGTCAAGTTAAAACCTAGTTAAGTACTGACATGACAAGTGATATAGCATGTTGTGTCAATTGTTGTGATGATATACATAATAAATATTCATTGCCATGTTGGTCACCCATCATGTTTAACTAGTAGTTTATGGGAGATCGATGATCAAATCACGCTAGTCTTGCTAACACTTTTTAAAACATAATATGTGAGTGACATTTCTAATTCATGTCACTTTCCCTTATTTGGGAGCAACGTGAAATTTTTAGCAATAAAATATAATATTATCAGATTATTTACACAATATAAGTGATTTTTCTGGACCATTTCCTTGAATTACTTTTTGCAAATTGGAAGCATGGGAGAAAAAACAATTTTCCGGCCTTCATTTGACAACTAAGAATTTAGAGGGAAAAGAAAACAAAATTTAGGTTCAATTTGGATCTTGAAAAGTTTGAGAGAAAGGAAGAAAAATTACGAAAATTGCTTTAGAAAGGAAACATTCATAAGCAATGTCAAGTATTTTATTTTTCTTTTCTTGGACTTTCTGAGATCCAAAAACAGGCTTAGAATGTAAAGTCATTCCAACATTTTTTAATTATAATCAGAAATCCAAAAACTCAACTCAGCTAGCCAATTAAAAACGTGTAAGCTCAACTATAACGCTATGTTTGGATAAGAAATTTTTAGGTGAAATTTGCTTTTGAGATGGAATTTGTAAAATTTTTATAAGGATAAGATGAACAAAATCCTTAAAAATTTTTACAAATTTCGCCTAGAAATTCTTTATCCAAACTTAGCGTAAGTGAGTTTTTTGTTTTATCAGGTCCTCAAGAACGGAAAATTTAAGATTTGTTGTATTGTTAATCTTTTACTTTACATATATATTTTTCCTAAGCAATTTGACCGGTAGATAAAACAAATCAATAAAAATAATTTTGTGAACAGTAATTAATTTGTTAATTATTAGTTCAGAGAAAAGTGTGGCCATGCATTTTTCAAGTTACAATGTTCTCTTGGCATTTTCTCTGAGAATATTGAAGATTGCTGAAATCCCTGTAAGTTTAAGGACACTTTGAACCTAAATTTGGTAGTTTTTCAAACCCTCTTACATTTTTTTTCAAAAATATATATATATTTTTTGATGGAAGGCAAATCTATACCAATCTCATAAGAGAGAGAGAGAGAGAGAGAGAGAGAGAGAGAGAGGAAGAAGAGGGTGGGTGGTTTGCCTCGATGGTCTTAATTGCTTACGGGTTTTTAGGTGAAAATGTTCAATAAATATGTTTCTCCAAGAAAATTCTATGGTACCATATATACCCAAGTGATAATCAGTAATATTTTATGATAACCTAGTTGTATTTGTAAGAATCCCGATTACAACAAATGTGATTAGACTAGTACAAAATGTGAATGATTATAACTAGGGATATGGTACCTCAATTTTTTTATGGGTACCGTAAATTTCCCCTCCAACAATATTTGTACTATAGTTTATATCTCAAGCCATATGCGCATGCCATTACATTGACAATCTTTATTTTATTACTACTTCTAATTATTATTTTCTGTTTAATTTATCATTAACAATCTAACGAGCCAACCAAATTTGACATCAAAATCTTTAACGCTGGAGGCATTTTGGAAAGATAAAAATAAAAAATTAATAAAAAAAAAGTCATCATTTTCCCTTCACCTCATGTCATGGAGACACAATCTAAGAACAGATTTCTTGCCCTCGGCTTTGGAGACCATCCAACTTCATCCTTTTTCTGCCAATTCACTTGAACTTACCTTCAATCCCCCTTTATTTTATTTTATTTTATTACTGTCGGCTGAACAATTTATCCGCGGGTAAATTACTATATTATACCTGCAGCCATCAACTTCCTTTTAAAATTTTCTCACCAATTAAAAAGTTTTATACAAAAACACAAGTACGTACGTGAGTTCCCATGCCAATAAATTAGCAGAGCTGTTTCTTATTTTATTTATTTTATTATATGTTACAGTAAAATGCTAGTTTTTTCTCTTTCAACAATGCAAGCCGGCCCATTGTAATGGTGCCTTCATTGTCTAAATATGAGCGCGCTCTTCCTACAAATTCGTATGCGCATGCTTACAGCTAGATTGGAAACACATTAAGAAGGGCTTCTTTTCCCCAAATGGTAGGTTTTTTAGACTTTATTCCAACTTTGGTGTGATTTTAAACTTTATTCCTAAATAGCGATAAATCGTGTTGCTAACCACGATTTTATTAAAGTCGTGGTTAGCAACCACGATTTTAGCTTTGGGTATACAACCACGATTTTGAACTTAATTCCCAGACAGCGATAAATCGTGGTTAGACAACGATAAATCGTGGTTAGCAACCACGATTTATCGCTGTCTGGGAATTAAGTTCAAAATCACAACAAAGTTGGAATAAAGCCTAAAAAACCTACCATTTAGGGAAATGAGCCCATTAAGAAGTATGCGATTTCTAGACTATCCACGTAAGACAAAAACCATCCCAATCTAGGCGAGGGTTAAATGGGACTCTCCAGTCAACATACAATATTTACATCAACACAATTAAGCGAGAAACAGTATAAATCTTGGGAAAATGCTAGTTAATCCCACATTTTACCCTACACTTTATTTTATTGAGAGATTTTCAATTTTTAGAGTTTAACATTATCAGTGGGTTCTACGTTTTTTCTTACTTATTCTCTCATAGTATGACAAAGTGTAAAAAAAAATATGGGGCTAACTAGCATTTTTATAGTTCTTTAACTGTTTAAGCATGTGTAACATTTTTTAAGATTCTGATCACAAGATTTAGAAAATAAGACCCTTGTGTTGTCTATTATTTAATAGTTCTCTTTTCTACATATGCGCCAAGCAAAACACAATACCGATTTGAATCGTTGTTCATGACTATATCACGTGTTGATGCAAAACAAACACGAACAATTACCATCCAAATTGCGTATATATATATAATAAAGCCCCATTACTATATAGATATAGAGGAATACTAATCATAGTCTGATCGTCCAATTGCTTTAATTAGTGCATGACTTGTGAGATCGGACACCAAAGACAGTGCGTGGACCGTCGACGGTGGCGACTGTGATGAGCACTTCTCATCTCATCTCATATACATGTACTCCGTAGTAGAACAGATATAGACCTAAGGGTGACGTTAGTGCCAATGTTGAAGTGAGCAAGGGCCCCACAAAGTTAGAGAAAGCAAAAGCCTTCACTTTCTTCTCATAGATAGGAGAGAGTAGAAGATCTGCCTTTGCTTTAACTCATCCTCGTCTTCCCTTTTTTTTTTTTCATTTCGCGTGTGAACACGATCTTCAATTCCTTCATCTTTACTCTCTCTCTCTCACCTTTTCTTAATGATTACAGTCTCTGGTCTCTGATCAAAATCCTCCACTTCTTGCTTTGAAGATCTGTCCCTGTTTGATCATTCTTTTTAAACTAACAATATAATAGCTAGAAAGACACATACATAAAAATAAAAATAAATACTCCCTAGCTAGAGTGGTTTAAGAACAAAAAAAAAAAAACAAAGAGAATTTTATTATTCTCTTGATGTAAACCCCCAAACCATTAAATTCAAATTAAAAAGATAATGAAACCTTTTTTTTTTTTTTTTTTTTTTTTTTTTTTTTTTTTTTTTTTGCTTCTTCTCTCTTTTGGGATTAATATTACAGAATCAAGCCACTGGCAATGGCTCGATTCGTATCGAGATGGGTAGTTTCATACACTGGCAATTCTTCTCGATACCTATCAATCCCAATTGCACTAAGGTTATCGAGTTCGAACAAATCTGAACTCGAACAACTCCCTGCATCATCATCGTAGTCGTCATTCTCAGAAACCTCATCATCATTGTGAACATCTTTCATGTCGAAATCGTCATTCCTCTGATAATTCTTCAGCAAATCCCTCGTATTTTCCTCGACGCGGCGGTTTTCCTTCACGACATGACAATTCAGGTCTTGGTGATTGAAGGAATTTCTTACAATCGGAACGGCCTTGAAGCTCCGCTCATCTTCGTGCATTAACGATTTGTGCCCGCACGGCTGGGAATCCTCGTCGAGGATGACACTAACGGGATAGAACCTCACGGACCTTTTCGCGCCGTTACTCAATTTCCCCCTCGAAGATGGAGTTTTGCTTAAGCAAGATCTTGAGAAGGAAGAAGCCGAAGAGCACGTCGATGCATGAGCGGACTTCGATTTCCTCTCTGAACTCGTGTCGTCGTCGACCCCGACGGAGGAGGATGAGATCTTGGCCTTCTTTGCAGCACCTGCGGAGAAAAGAGAATTAAGAAAGCTCGCAAGCCGACCGCCCGGTGATATCGGCTGCTTAACCTTCTTGAGATCGCCGTAGATCTTTAGAGCTCTCGATTTCGTCTTAACAAAACCACCACCTCCTTCATGTTTTGGTTTTTGCGTTTGAGCGTAATTCCTCTCATCGCTCACTGCATAGAATTCGTTTCGAGGCTTTTCGAATCTCTCCGGCCTGGCCGACACACTAGTCCGAATAGGCTTAGGCCTTTGCATGGCGGAGGATTGCCTTGATTTCACTCCATACACGGATTCTGTTTCGGACGACGAAAACCCTCCACCGCAGCTGGACTCAGAAGAGCTCGAACTCGATTTCAAGAACATCGAATCACGATCGCTGAAATCGGCCACGGACTTTCGCAGGACAACCACCTTCTCGCTCACCTTCTTCTCCATCCACTTCTCGATCATGCACGCTTGTCGAAGACTCGCCATCTCGTCCTCTTGAAAAGCACCGCCGTGCTTCTTCCTCATGGTTTCTCTATAGAAAATCAACTCTTCCTCTCCTTCGCCATTCCCTTCGTCGATGGAACGGTATATGGCGTCGAGAAGAGTGGAAGAGAAAGAAGGGTTTTCTTTCCCGTGTCGATGTCGATCTTGTCGTAGTGATTTATCCCACCTACTCATCCTTTTTATAGATGGAAAATCACAAAACAAAGATGGGTACAAAGAGAAGGTAGAGATTAATGAAAAACAACACGACAATATAGAACGTACGCAGGCAGGGTTTGAATGGTATTATTATATATGTCTTTACTGTCTGCTTTGTGAGTGTCAAAAGCTGCGAGACAGGGATCAATGGGAAGCAAACATGATGATGTGAACAACTGAGAGAAGTAAGAAACTGAAGACATTTCCAGAGCAAAATACTTCAGTTTTTCTTTCTTTTCTCTCCGTGTGTGCACTGTGTGAATGGGATGACAAAGGAAACAAAGCAGACAGCGTCATTGATGGGTGCTTGATGGTTTTCTTTGAGAGAGAGAGAGAGGGAGCAGTAATGAAAGCAAAACGCCACGCCTGTGAGAAGGAGAGGAGAGGAGGGGAGAGAGAGGAGAGAAGAGAGAAAGATGGATGATGGGAAGAGAGAACTCGGCGTCTCACTCTCTCACTCGCTCTTATAAGGTCTCAGGGCGCGTGCATGTCAGCTAGTCCTAGTTGGGGACGCTGCCAGGCTGGCATTAGATGACGTGGCATATTAATTCATTATTCTTCTTGGTTCTCTACCCTCGAAGTGACGTAAGATCCTTACTTTTGTCTTCAAAAGTAAAAGGTGAATTATTTAGCTACTAGTATAATAATAATTAATCATACACACACAAGATTTTGATACGAACAACACACCCAATGTTGATCTGGGTCCAGATTGCTTCTTTGGTTTTTTTTTTTTTTTCTTACTGCCTATAACACTGTTTAAAATGGTTCTCTTTTGTAATTACCATATTGCCCATCATGTTAAAGCTTACACAAAAATAGTAATACATGGAGTTCAGTAGAATTTCATCCCATAGAGGTAGAAGGGTTTAAAAGTTGCGGTGTTCGACTCTCTTTGATACATTTTTCTTTAAAAAAAACAAAACAGAAAAAAAAAAAGGATCATTCGACTCTCCTTGTAAGACCCAAAGGTGCTCGTTCGACTCTCTTGTTCCAACAAAAAAAAAAAAAAAACGGAGTGCTCCTATACGGACCGAAATTGGTAGGCCCACATTGAGGCCAATTGATGTATCATCTTCACACGATATGTTGTAAACTTATGTTAGTCAAATGGTTTTACCAAACAAGAGAGCCAAATTAATAAGGTGTATTTTTCCTCCAAATTCTAACATGTAGCAAAAAAATAAAAAATAAAAACCCAAAACTTTAAAATGTCATGCTCCCTTTGTTTCAACTAGACTGTCTTATTTGAAAAACACATTTTGTTAAGAATCTTTTGTAAATGCTTTTGCACTCAATCACATTTATACTGTAATATTCTAATTGTGCACTTAAGTGTAGTACAAATCATTAATCAAGTTTGTTTTGTCCATATCATGTAATTAATAATATGGTTATGGGTATTTTGGGAAATTGAATAAAATGAAGTCATTGATGTTTTTATTAGATCAATAATTTTAAAACGACCCAAAATAGGAATGAAGACAATCAATATAAAACAAATGGAGTAACTTTTATTCTACGTATTTGCTCATTTTTTTTATCAAATCTATATTTTTAAAATCTACTCGTCGAAACCTTTCAAACAACACCCATCATGAATTGGAAATTTTGCCCAAAAAAAAAAAGGTAAATAAAGTTAAATTTCAAGTTAAACTTGACTTGATTTTTGGAACTTAACTGAAATTTTTTTAACATAATTTTTTTATTCATCATGGGTCTTATTTTAAAGGTTTCAACGAGTAGATTCCAAACATACACTCCCTCTGTCCCACAAAATTAAGCCATTTTTGCAACTTTTTTGTTTCAAAATTTTTGTCCATTTTGGAAAGTCAAATCATAATTCTTTTGAACTTCCTATACTACCCTTGTTATTAATTTCAATAATTACTTTCAGCACAAAACCCAATAAAAAAAATAAGAGATGGCACTTTTGGAAAAATATAGTTTAATAAATGACTCAGTCAATAAAATGATGATTTTTCTTAAACTGCGTGTTTTGTCAAATGTGGCTTATCTTTATGGAATGAAAGAAATAGTTTTTATATAAAATGGACTTGTAAAATCAAATTTAATCATTTTTTAAGCTTAAAAATGCAAAATCACACATATCCTGTCAAAACAGAAACTGTTATGTAAAGTTGCTATATTTACCAAAATTGTTATCCCAAGAATGTAACCCTAGAATGGGGTGAATAAGGTTTATAACCAAATTAAAAATTAATAATAATTACAAAATCAGATTATTGCTAGTTGGAATAAATATAAGAACAAGCAATAATAAAGAGATTAAGAAGAAGAGAATGCAAACAATATTAACGAGGTTCGGCTTCCCGCCTACGTCCTCACCTCAAGAGCTCGCTTGAGCATTCACTAATCCATTATCACTCTCCTTCAAGGTGGAGCAGCAAACTTTTACAATTCAAGTGTTTTCACCTAACACTTCTTCAAGTGCTAAACTTGGAGTTATCACCAACCCTTGATAACAAGATTGTAAAAAATGAGATTGTGTACAAGGAAACTCTCTTCAAGAGTGAATTACACAAAGATTAATAGCTCAACTTTCTTCTAATTGATTGCTCAATAAATGCTCTTGATGAATTTAGGGCTAGAAGATTGATAACAATGAATGCTCTTGTATTGGTGATCATGCATAAATGTATTTGAATCATTGTTTATATAGGCAATATGAATAAAATGACCATTTGAAGCAATAAATGCTGGGAAAGAGCCATTTGGTGGCATTAAATGCACCAACAACTTTTCAAAAACTAGCCATTAGAGTTCTGATATCGCAAAATCAGTTGACTGAATAGACAATTCAGTCAACTGATTTGCTTAATCAGTCGACTGAATTGAGAATTCAATTGATTGATTCAAGCAAAACCAGAAGACAAAACTTAGAGGCTTTACTGCACAAATAAGTCGACTAAAGGAGGATTGAGTCGACTGAAATGGGCAAAATCAAATTAAAAAAGATTTATCACAAGTTTTGATCAATTAAGTCCAATTTTATCGACTTAGGCCTTATCCAATAAATGAAATCAGTTCAACCAAAGGTCCTAAGGTCCATTTAGGTCATTGGAGCAATTTTATGAGCAATCAAGTATATTAAGAACCTAAAACCTCACTCATAGGCTATAAAGTCTTCACTGATGTGGTCTTAAGTGTTTGTAAGTCTTTTGCATGCTTTCTATGCTCATATGGTGCTATGCTTGATTATCCTTGATGTCTTGAGCATATGCTTTGAGTTCTATGACATGGATATGTCTTTGTGCTTCATTTGGATCCATATGCTTGAGTACCTAGCTTTGATTAATATCTGTCATTTAAACCATTAGTACTAACATCGATCTTTTGTTATCATCAAAATCTCAGATATCCCCTTAGTCAAATACCCTTAGGGCCAACAAAAATACCATGGACTAGCACCTTCAGTTAAACCCATTCATTTGAAATATCAAATTCCAAAAAACAAAGAATAAAACGAAAACCCTTAATAAATATAGGACCAGGATCTCCCATGAAATATAAAAGACTTGGATGAATTCTCTTGAAAGGGTTCAAGCTACAACCAAAATGGAAATCGAGCATTTTTTTAGCTAGAGTGGAAGTGAGTATAAGGGCTAATGTTTGCTCAAATAAATTTGATATTTTGCACTAGGATCTACATTCAAAATCCTATATTTGACATTGGTGTACCTAAAAAACTCAAGTGGTCATGTTAGTAAAATCCTCAGTGAAAACCAATAGACCTACTGTAGACATTGAAAATTTAGTGATGCTTAAATCACCGTTCGATTGGTCTTAGTCAACAATTCAACAATTGGACCCTTTGACTAGTCAAAATCCTACATGTCAAGTGACACGTGTCAAGCGCACATCCAAGACACCTATCAACTTGATATGAGTCCACATCATGTGACATGTGTCAAGCTACATCATTATATAGAAGGTCAAATCTTCCAATTAAATGACAATGTCAACCTATTGCAAAATATATAAGAATAAACTCTTATTAATTGGCAAATCCCTTAAATCAGCTGATTCAAATTCAAGGATTCCAAATTAAAGATCCCCATCTTTGCTAAATATATGAAAATAAAATCTGATTAATTGGAAAGTCCCTTAAATAAGGGGATTCAAATTTTGGGATACCAAATTAAAGACCCCTATCTTTGCCTATAAACAGAGGCATTCACTACATAAAAAAAGGACACAAGGAAGACAAGTCAGGACTTTGCAGAAATCCTTGCTTTCGTTAAGTAGTAGAAGGATCATCAAGCACCCCTACACGTGTCGATTCATCTACGTTCAAGCCAAAGAACAACCACTACAAGCTTATTCGAGATCAAGCTTCAACGGCCCTCGACTAAACTACTCATTCAATCTTCACAAAGCAAGAAGATTAAGAAGCTTTACAATCCAATTCAAGAACGCGTGTACGACTACCATCAATTAAGGCCACGAAGATTTAATCAAAAGATTTGTATTCTTTTGTAAAGAATAGCCCATAGAGAATTGTACCCATTTATTTTAAATTAATAAATTGTTATTTGTCTCCTATTTCTTGTCTATTTAATTTCAAGACACGAAATTTATGTGTACATCTACTTAAGTAAACGAGGAATGATCGAAGATTATGGGAGTTGTGAGCTTACCTTTTGGTGAAGGTGAACTCCCATCTTATAGGCATTGTGGTCTAGGATCCTATTTTCCTTTGTTAAGCCATTGAGAAGAGAATCATGATCACAATGTGTTAAGGTGTCTTAAATTACATAGGTGATAGGCTTTGTGATGGATGAGATATTATAGGAACATTTCGATATGGTACATTTTTCCACATAAGATGGTTGATATCGAAACTATATACGATGTCCATTTATGGAATGAACTAGTTTGGAGGCATTTATTACCACCACGGGCCGACCTATGTGATATCAAAAACCGAGTCGATTTATGAGTCTAACGTGGCTTAGTCTGGCATCGAGATCGTCCAAGTACATCTAAGTTGTCCTCTTGAAAAAGCCCAACTTGGGTAACTCATTCTCGCCTGTTAACATAGCATACTATGTGATTAATAGAGTGCACTCTTGAAGTGTTGGTAAGGCTTGATCATAACGCTTAGATGAGGCAATTGATTCCTTGACACTTCGAATGTCCCATAAATGCTTGGTTGCCTTTGTGAGGTGTTTGTCCAATGGATTTCTTTTAGACCTCTATTATAACCAAAACCTCTACTAAGTAATTAGCAACTTAAACACTATTACATTGTTATCATCAAAATCTAAGGTAATTAAACCTTAGGGCTACTACCACTAACCCAAACTTAACACCTATAACACCAATAAAGATAAGAAATTAGCATGAAAGCCACTACATCATCCAACACTAAGACACCTACTAATACAATTCTAGCAGCCAATTAAGAAGAGCATTACACCTACAAACCACCACACATCACAAAATTATAGTGGAGTTTGAGAAAAAGTTTAGATCTAAACTCTAAAGCCCCTTTAACCCAAGAACCTAATACAATCTAATGATGCAATCAAGGGTTTGGCATACGTCAGAGACTTTCTATAACTTTGTTCACTTACAACTTTAGGTGGATCCAACCATGAGAGCGGCAATGGTGGAAATAGAGCAAGAGAAAGGAGGAAGGAGAGAAATGATGTTTCTATAACACCCTACCCCCGGTACTACTAGCAAGATATTGTCCGCTTTGGATTACCCCTTACGAGTTTAAAACGCGTTATACTAGTTAGGGAGCAAAGTTTACATATATAACATAATCACTTTTTTTAGCCAGACAATGTGGGATCCCAAGGTATTATATTTGTTCCCCCATAGAACCACAATCCCTCGTGGAGTCAATGACCGTTCGTTGGGCCAAATGTGTAAAGGGTGTACAGTCTATCTCAACATGACCCATATACCTCTAAGCAGGTCAAGATCTTATACCATTTGTATCACCTTGCTCACACTACTAACATGATATTGTCTACTTTGGGTTACCGTCGGATTTAAAACATGTCATACCAGTTGAAGAGCGAAGTCTACACATATAGCGCAATCATTTTTTCTAGTAAGACAATGTAGTATTTCAGAGTATTACAATTTCAAAAAGTAGATAGGGGAGTGAGAGAAGGGGACAAAATGGTCCATTTACTTCATCATTATCTTAATTGTTGTGGAAGGAAAGGTTTTTGCTGTGGCATTATCATCATCCTAAAAATATGCTTGGTAAGTTTTATCATTCTCCTATTTAATTTTTTTTCCCCTTTTTTTAATTGGTTTAAAATATACTTATCTCATTATTTTACTTTAAAAATTTGATAGTTTCTTCAATTCAGTAGTTGTTGGTCTCTTATATGTGTGTACGTACATTATACCCTTTCAATGGTATATTGTTAGCCCCTTAGTAACAGGCTAGGCCAAGGCTTGGCAGATGGCTAAGCCAAGGCTAGGCCACGGTTGGCTTTGTGGGATTCATAAAATTATGTTATGTGTTTTATGAATGTTTAAGTATGTTTGTGAAGTTAAGATTAAATTCATAATGTTGGTTGTATTTATTTAATCCATTATGCTTCTTTGTAATAATTTATGTATACCCCTATCGGTCTAGCGATCGTCTTAAGGAGTCTTTAGGGGGGGTAGTGATTGAAGCTAAGTGCTTGCCATGGGGCAGTACTTAGGCCATGTGCGGGTAAAGCATCGCATATTGCTTGACATCAGTTGGCTATGGTTGGCATTGCAAGGCTTAGGGCGACACCTTGTAGCATTGAGGCATAGGCTTAACTGTAGGAGTTGGCTTCACATCAAACTTGTAGTTGGGCCATGACATAGCATGGTCTCAACAGTAGCAGCAATGACCAAAGCCATAGGGTAGGCATGGCTTGGCATGAGTTTGGCTTGAGGACTATGGTCATGGCAGAGGCATGGCATCGTCTCAAGAGTAGCAGCAAGCCATGGCACATGTGATTGGCATGGCTTAGCTGGCAAAGGGAACATTGGATTACAGCAAAGTAAAGCCTTGGTTGGGCATGGCTTGGCAGAGATGGGCACGAACCTATATAGCAGATGGCATTGGCAGGTTAGCTAAGCATCACCTTGTAGGCAATGTTGGTTAAAGCATGTCAAATACGTGGGAATAAGTAGGCAGCATATAGCTTAGCAGTTAACAGCAGTTGTAGCTGTTTTGTGAGGAAGGCCAATGTGTGTAGCAGACACGTGAAGCATTGCTTGGTTAGACAAGGGCAGTTCTAGGCGATTGGCTGCACATCTCAGTATAGCAGTTTGATAATTGCTATGCAATATGGCTTTGTTTTATTGGTGTTGCTTTCCTTGGCTATAGGAGATATCAATAGTACACCTTAGGCTGTTGGGGGTGTCAACAACACAGTTTTGCCTACGCAGTTGGGTTGTAATTGCTGGTTAGTTATTCTTATGCCTATTTAAGGGCATGCTTGGTGCAGCAATAGGCTATGGGATGTGGGCTGTACCAAGGTCGATTTTCCTTTATAATCTATTTGAGTTAATAGAGAAAGAAAACTCATGTGGCCTTATAGGTGTACTATATTGCCTTATATTCTATCAATACCTCATTGTGTGTATAGGGAAATTCGAGTTAGCTGGCTAGGGAGTGGCTACTTAGTACTGCTCTAGGCTAAAAATTTGGGTTGAAAATTTAGCCCTGTGACAATTGGTATCAGAGCCTCATTTGAGTGCAAAGAGCCTTGTTTTGGTGCGAAGAAACTTTGTTGGTGCAAAGATAGCTGGTGGTTCGCATGCTGAATTGAAGGAAATGGTGACTGGGCTATAGAATTTTGTGAAAGGGCCACCCACTGATTCTGTGGTGCCTATCTCTACACAGATGGAGCGGTTGGCAGAATATGTAACTCGTTTGATGCTATTCCTCACTGAGCATATGTTAGGAGCAGAGAACAAGTTGAAGGAACTTGTTGCAGATTTGTGCTCGGCGGTGGATGCTATCAATGAGAAGTTACTATCACTTGAGGAAGACTTGGCTTTGGTGAAAAGAGCAGCGCCTCGTGGACAATCGAGTAGAAGCGATGTCCCTGCCAAAGTCCAAGTGCCTAATCTGAAGGAATTTGTAGGCGAGAGGAATGCCAAAATTCTGGAGAATTTTCTCTGGGATATCGAACAGTACTTTAAGGCAGCACATATTGCTGAGGATGAACATGTAATGGTGGCTAGCATGTACTTGACAGTGGATGCCAAACTCTGGTGGAGGACCAAAACCGAGGATGAGACACGCTCTTGCATTAGTTCGTAGGAGATGATGAAAAAGGAACTTAAGGATCAGTTCCTTCCCACCAACACAGCGTGGGTTACGCTTGATGCTTTGAGGAATTTGAGACAGGAGAGCAGTGTTCGTGAGTATGTGAAGGATTTTAGCTCCTTGATGCTCGATATCAAGAACATACCCAAGGAGGATAGGCTTTTCAACTTCATTTCTGGGTTGCAACCTTAGGCCCAAACCGAACTCAAGAGGCAAGGAGTTCATAACCTTGCTACAACAATGGCTACTACGGGTGGTTTGGTTGATTTTCGTGGGCAAAAGGGTTCTTCAAATAAGGAAAAGTCCGAGTCAAAGGGTAAAGACAAGGACAATTCTAAGGACAATTGCAAGGATCGGAAAGAGAAGTATTGTGAGGCAAAATATGATGCAAAGGGACAGTAAAAAAAGAATGAGTTTTCTAATTGTTTTATTTGCACAGGACCCCATTGAGCCAAAGACTATCCTAAGAAGGAGAAGTTGAATGCTATTGTGACTGAGGAAAATAATGCAGATGATAATGCTACTTATTCTAATGGCCCTTTGAGGGTCAACCCCCTTAGAATTTTAAACTAATGGGTGTTGGATGCAGGTTAAGCATGCGTGGAGTGTGTGCTATTGTTGCAGTGGAGTTACAGCAAACCTATAGGGAGTGATTTTACAATAATTGGTGTTTAATTGTTGTAGGTTGAGTGTAGGCAACCTAGTCTTGGTGTGTTTAGTTGGTGCTACAGAAGAGACAATGGTGGATTTTGTGAAGTTAGTGTGTGGCCAACAAGCCATGGGTGGTGGCAAAGCAGTGCTTGATGCAGCAGTGTTTGGTCGTGACAGTGCTGTTGTGTTTGGGAAATTGGGAGTTTGCTTGCGAAAACCAAACAAAGGCAAGGTGCTTTACATAGTTCATGCTGCGGGAATTTATGGCAGTGGGGAAGGATTGTGGGGGATGTACTTGCAGGTTTTATTCGACGAAAGCTTCGAACTCTTCTGGTGGGGGGTGGTTTGTTAGCCTCTTAGTAGCAGGCTAGGCCAAGGCTTGGCGAATGGCTAGGCCACGATTGGCTTTGTGGGATTCATAAAATTATGTTATGTATTTTATGAATGTTTAAGTATGTTTATGAAGTTAAGATTAAATTCAGAATGTTGGTTGTATTTATTTAATCCATTATGCTTCTTTGTAATAATTTATGTATACCCCCATCGGTCTGGCGATCGTCTTAAGGAGTCTTTAGGGGGGGTGGTGATTGAAGTTAGGTGCCTACCATAAGGCAGCACCTAGGCCATGTGCGGGTAAGGCATGGCAGGTTACTTGACATCAATTAGCTATGGTTGGTATTGCAAAGCTTGGGGCGACACCTTGTAGCATTGAGGCATAGGCTTGACCGAAAGGGCTGGCTTCGCATCAGACTTGTAGTTGGGCCATGGCATGGCATGGTCCCAACAGTGGTAGCAAAGACCAAGGCCATTGGGTAGGCATGGCTTGGCATGAGTTTGTCTTGAGGGCCATGGTCATGGCAGAGGCATGGCATAGTCTCAAGAGTGGCAGCAAACTATGGCACATGTGATTGGCATGGCTTGGCTGACAAAGGGAACATTGGATTGCAGCAAAGCAAGGCCTTGGCTGGGCATGGCTTGTCAAAGATGGGCATGAACCTATACAGTAGATGGCATTAGTGGGTTCACCTTATGGGCAATGTTGGCTGAAGCATGTCAAATTCCTGAGAATAAGCAGGCAGCATGTGGTTTAACAGTTAACAGTAGTTGTGGCTATTTTTTGAGGAAGGCCATTGTGTTCAGCAGACATGTGAAGGCATTGCTTGGCTGGACAAGGGTAGTTGTGGGCGGTTGGCTAGACATCTCAGCATAGCAGTTTGATAATTGCTATGCAATGTGGCTTTGTTTAATTGGTGCTGTTTTCCTTGGCTGTTGGGGATATCAACAATATATCTTAGGCTGTTGGGGGTGTCAACAGCACAGTTTTGCCTGTGCAGTTGGGTTGTAACTGCTGGTTAATTATTCTTATGCCTATTTAAGGGCATGCTTGGTACAACAGTAGGCCATGGGATGTAGGCTGTACCAAGGGTCTGTTTTCCTTTGTAATCTATTTGAGTTGATAGAGAAAAGGTTGGGCAGAGTGCCCGAAAACTCATGTGGCCTTGTGGGTGTACTGTATTGCCTTACATTCTATCAAAACCTCATTATGTGTGTGGGGAAATTCGAGTTGGCTTGCTAGGCAGTGGCTAATTGGCACCACACTAGGCTAAAAATTTGGGTTGAAAATTTATCCCTGTGACAGATGCCATATTTTTGGATGACTTTCATCAAATATAGTGTTGTAACTTGTAAGAGTGCATCATGTACTCACACACGCAACACTTGTGCGTGACTGCATATTGGTATACCGAAATCGTATTAGGTTGGTGATTATTGGCCTTTGATCTTAAATAGGTGATAAATATATATCGATCATACTTGTAAACAAAAGTAAATAAATAATTCTCCCTGAGATCAAATCTTGTCCCCATGCCATAATACCTTGGAGATATGTTCTTTTAGTGGGTAGGAAAGATATGCTTAAATGGACCGTTGATATGATTCATGCACAGCATCTTATCTTTTAGATTAGAATTTCTCACCCTTATTGACTAGAAAGACGAGTATAAAAACAAAAAAAAATTTCTCCCCCATGTATGAAAAACGTGAATTTTTATATATAGCTTGCTAACACAACAAAGAAAGGGCGGCTATAGATATACATGTAACCAATTCGTACGTGTATATATGGAGAGATAGAGAGAGAGAGAGATCTTAGTGGCCAATGCTCATATGCACAATGATTGCACTCGTGGGTCTTTGCTCCTTCTAACCTTTTAGAGAGAGAGAGAGGGCCAGTGAGAGAAAGATCCGTAAGACTAAAAAACAAAAAACAAAGCAGATGTGAAATTTGATTAATTAAAGAAAGGATTAGCCGATTAGGACAAGGGAATGTGTGAGATGAAAGAGAGAATTAAACTAAATAATAATCTAAAGACAAAGATTGAAAAAGCGACCTGTGAGTGTGCAAATCTACCCTATTCTTCCCTTCGATCCCTTTTCCTCACATGTGCTCTCCTATCTTTCCCGCTATCCTCCCTTCAAATTCAAGAAAATTCTGCACCTACTAATTAATTAATTATGTACCTACCTATATAGACCCTACTAATTAATTAATTTATCATCACCATTTAATCCCTTGATTATGGACACATCCCATCGCAGAAGTACTGCATTAAAGTCCGATACACACACACACGTAGGATTATGAATAAAATTAGGGTTATGAACTTTTGAGAGATTCCTTTCAGGTCATGGGCTGATGGGGGCAAAATGAAAGAAGGAGATTCCATTCAGATCATTCAATGACCAATTTGGGGTCCCAAAATCCGACTGAGTGCACATTGACATGCCGTGACCAAGAAAAAGTTCTCTACCATTTCCACTACTACCATCATATATCCCACCAAGGAACATTTCAAAAGGTATTCTTGGTGGATGTAGACACCAATAATCTCCACCGTCCCATTACATTCCAGCATACGGTAGACCAATTTATGCATATTCGATCTTTGTTATAAATGGTATTGATTTCATTAGGGACGGAAGTAGACCAGTATGTTTGTGCATGTGAATAGAGAAATAAATTTGGAGTGCCACTTTATCAAATTTCAGAATGTCACTTTATCAAATTAAACACATTGCAAACGTCACAAAAAAAATTTTGGGGTTGCCAAGGCCATCCACTGGATTTCATGAACATCCATTTCAGCTCTTGGTCCTATTTACTATTCATTCCCTACGTTTTTTTTTTTTTTTTGTTGTTTTTTTATTTCTACTTTGTAAGAAGGTACTTGAATTTTTAGTACCTTGATCACCACCGGTCTTTATAGAATAGGTGGTATCTCTCTTTCTCTGAAGGAGGAGGAGGGTAATCGAGGATTTGAATCACAACCCTGCTCACTAAAAAATTGGTTGAAAGACATCCTATGGGATAAGGGTAGGTTGTAGGATTATATGATGTTTTTATTGTACCAAATATCTATGTAAGGCAAAAAGAAAAATGAAAAAAAAAAGACACTATGCTAGCTAGTCATGCAATTAGTCAGCACATCTTTTCTCAAGGGACAACATTAAAGATTGGACCCCTAGACTTATCACACCCAATCCTCTCGATGCCTTTATATTCATTGTGACCAAATAATTTTGACCAATCCTTTTTTTTTTTTTTCCTCCTTCTTTGGGATACAATTAAAGGCTGGTTTCTCTTACCCTTTACCCCACATTCCCTCACAACTAGGTTAATCCTAGTGACTTGCTTTGACCAATCATTTCAACACCGCTAGCACTGTGAGATGTATAAAAGATTTATTCAAGAATAAGCGTGAAACATTTTAGTGAATATATGTGTGATTTTAGTTAATTTATCTTTTTTTGTAATCTAGCACATAAGTAAAATTGTTTCAATGCATATACAAGTATCAAACTTTTACAAATATCTCTTTGAAAGCTTTTTACTTAATTTATTTTGTAGGCTTTCACATAAGCAAAATTGTCCCTATGCACATAGATAATCATTAAGCAATGCACACACGGTGTGGAAGCTTGGAGTTGAACATGATAAAAATGATAGCGTTACCAGCACCAATAGTATTTTTGCTGAGTTGAGGAACTATATATATGTGGTCAATCCCATCATTCATCCGACGTGTCGCCGCGCAATTAGTCGAGCTCCAAGTGGACGGCATGGTGGACATCAACACCGGATGCAAATTCATCATCAACTAGACTTGAAAAGATGATGCCTGCACCTCAAGTCACACCCTCTAGGCTCTACCTCCATCCTATCCTCTAGTGTACTTGGAAATGATGTGCGGAAAGAACCATCAACCATGCCTCCATTATGATTCTCAAATCTTTCATTTCATGTGTGGGGTCACCCTACCTTAGGTCTAATTGAGACTACCATAGATGGCTCTGGCCCCATCTGTCTTATTATAATGCCAAGGCTGCCAATTAAGAGTGGTTCCACAAAAGACAACTCACAACTCTACAAAAGCAACCAATATATAAAACTCCATCTAGAAAGTGATAATCATAATGTAATTCATCATGGACGGTTCCCTTCATCAATGAGTCCGATTAAATGAGTTTTGGACTCACTCGAGCGTAGTTGCGGAGCTAGAAATTTACCCTAATGAAGGTTGGAGTAGGGGATCAGAGAAGAGGAACTAGGATTTGGAGTTGTGCTAATTCATCCAACGGTTGGTGTGTTGCGAGCCATGTTGTGTACAATAAACACAAATATACACAGTACAACTGGCAACACACTAGCCATTGCCATGTTGTGCACAATAAACACAAATATACACAGTACAACTGGCAACACACTAACCATTGAATGTGCATAATACCAAGTTGTAAACAGCACCAAACCTGAGCCTGAAAGAAGAGAGAAAAGTAGTTACTTAATGGGATTCTAAGACATGAAAAGAAAAATAAATAGGGTGAAAAGAAGTTATGGATGAAATGGGGATTACAAAGCCAAATGGGCTGTTGCGTAGAATTAAGCTGACTGTGCTACATCTAGTTGGCTGTCGGCTGTCTTGTAAGTTGTAACGTAGAATCAGGACACTAACTCTCGCACGAGTGCCAATTACCAAAGAGGTTACCCTTTGACTCACGGCACGAGCGTGGCGTGGGGGTCCAATGAGGACCACAGCAACACGTGAAAGCGTGGTAATTTCTGTTAGATCCCACACGTGCAATTTTGCTTCGTTGCTTTATTTTCGATATTTTCGATCCCACCTCCACCTTTTTTTTATATTTATTAGGAGGTTTCGAATGCTTTGCACCTAACTAATCCCCTTAGATACATGCAGTCCCACCGTCCCACATGCACAGAGCAATTATAGAATAAAATCCATGAGAATAGCCTTGAAAAGGGAATAGTGAGAGTTGAATCTAAGATCTCCAAGAGGCCATAGGACCACTCCAGTCCACCCCTCAAGGTTGATCCCACCTCCACCTTGTGATCGATAGGCCTCCCTCTTGTTATGATTTGATAAAAGCAGGCCTCTATGAGGTTTATTGCTTAGCAGATAGAGGGTGGATTGTGTTTAATGATCTGTGGTCCAAAATTATCAATAGACGACTAACACAATTATGGTTCTAAATTCATCAATTAGAATGAACATCGTTAGTGGGAACCACAGAACACAAGCAAAGCTCGAAAGGCTGAAAATGGCTGCAATTAATGACTAAGATAGGCATGGATTTAGCATTGAAATGATATTAGCCTTCGGATCTGAGAGAGAGAGAGAGAGAGAGAGAGAGAGAGGCAGCTTTTAGTTGCAGCGTTGTGGCAGTGCTGGGCCAAAGGAGCGGGGTGGGCAGTGCATGTGCAGAGTGGTGGGGGATTACGAATAAAGGGCTGTGTTGGCGATCCCGAGGAGGAAAACGTCCACGTCATAGAAAAGATACGTAGAGGGAGAAGAGACACAGAACAAAGCCTCTCTGACGAAAGAGAGAACCATAAACAACCCCCAACGTTGGCATCTTCCCGATCCCCTTTGGTTTTTCTGTCCCTCATGTGTTGAGCATATATGAATTATTATTTGTTTTCAACTCACTCGTAAGATAAATAACTCAAGTTTAAATTTTATTTTTAAGCAAGTTAGTTTATTGGGTTAAATTCGAGTAGATAGTTATGCTACCGGACTCAATAAACTCATTAATACTAAAATAACCCATTCATAATGGGTACAAGAAAGTTATATTACAAATACAATTATATTATTTAATTTTTATGGGACATTCAAATTCGTCATTTGTTTTTTTCTTCTTCCTCAGTTAAACGAGGGTATCCCAGGCCATTCAAATTCATTTTGACAACAGGGGTACCGTTGGAGCCAATAAATTTGCCTCTTCAACACAAAATTTGTAACGGAGGCTTGGAGTACACATTACATACTCCTATTTTGATTTCAAATTGAGAACTCATCCTCGTTGCGCAATGGTATAGTTCAAAAACCAAACACTACGCTGTTTTGATTAGGAACATAATTCTTAAATGTGGTTTGATTAGGAATAACTCATTTTCAAAGCATGTCCAGTGATGCAAAATATCTACGAAGGTTAAAAATGCCCATAAATTACGAAATCTAATGCAAACAAAAGGGAAAAATAAATACCACATGATGCATTGAGAAATATTATGGGTCACTCATTTCATAAAGACGACTAAAATTTATGTAGCTAACCTCATTCTCTTACAGGTGAAGGGCCAGATTAACATTTTGTTGTTCTTTTTCAGAAGTTCGATGTCCAATTGAGACCCAACTGGGGCTGCTGATAGGCACCAACTTGTGCCCCAGGAGCCGCTGCAGCAACACCAACTCCAACATTACCGCCCATGGCGGGGCCCAAATGGTGGGGATTAGCTATCGCAGCAGGCTGTGGAGGATGGTACAAGCCTGAGAATTGCATGTGAGAAGATTGTGCTGCAGCAGCATTGAAGGAAGCATGACCTGTGTGGGATGGCAAATAAGCAGCATGAGGCGTTTGCCCAGCCATATTGTAGTATGGAGCAGATTGCAAGCCCGGAAGCTCCCTTGGGTTCTGAATCCAAATTTCAGATGTCTCAGCCTGTTGTGCCAAAATAGAAAATGCCACGTAAGATCTATTTCATTGTCAAGATTAAATGCAATCACAAAGAGACAAATGTGATGACTCCAGATGTTAACAGACCAAGAAGCCACACATAACATGAATGCAAAGAAGGGTAAGCACATCTCTACACCACTAATGGGTAAGCCTCTTTTTTCTTTTCTTTTTTTATGAAGTAAATATGTAGTAAAACAAAAAAGGGCTAAGACCAAGTACATAAGACATACAATAATAAGCCATGAACCCCTACAGTATCCAAATGACGGGCACCAACCCAAGCATTTTCTTGGGTCATAACACATCATGAAGATAGGGGAGCAAATATACAATAGGAAATCTAGGTCATCACCACGCACTATGAAATCAAATTGTCAGTGTTTAACAAATTATGTCAACAGGTAACCATATAACTGATTACCATACCCTAATGAGTACAGCCCGACTCCAATTACTAGAGCCTGGGCACAGCATGCTGGTCTGTAATGGGGAATCTATATCAATTATTAGATACCTCCATCATCTAAAATTTTAACCTAATTCTGATATATGTAACAGAACTAGATTAAAAACTCTACTTTTTTTTGGGTAACAAAACTTAAATATCTAGACTTGACAAAATACAGATACCCCTAGGAGGCTAAGACAAGACCAATATCACAATGGATAGTTATAAAGACTTGAACAAAATACTATGTTGCTCCAACCTATGTGGAGTACTCGTCTGCTTTCTTATACTGCTTTTCTTTATCAATTGAAATATTGGGCACCAACCATTCACAGGGGACATTAATTGTCATTACCAAAACCAACTTGGCCGGGACATTAATTTCATTCCCAACACCAACTTGACAAGACCAGAATGGTTATAATAGGGTCTTTGAAAAAAGTCGGATCCATCCCAGGCCTAAACATTGAGGTCTGGTCTCCACATTCAACTCATTTGTGATTTGTCCCTACATGCCACTCATGATGTATAAAACTGTAAAGTAATAACCACAGGCCTAAAGCTATAGGAAAAGACATATTTTTACCTGCGGATTGGGAACATAAAGATTGCCATCTTTGTATTTGAGCCGAGATGAATCCTCAAGCCCAGTTGCACTGCCAACACCACCTGAAGCATTGATAGCATACCCAGTTGGACTAGTAAAATTTCCAAATCCAGTGGGACTGCCAGTGGGAACAGGCTTAAACTGCTGAATTCCATACTTGAGGCCACTCGCACCAAGATGGGAGCTACCACCAGGCATCAACAGATAACTGCTCCCATTTGAAGGGTGAGGGTAGCCAGGGTTATTTGAATAGCCAGGCATGGCCATTGGTGGAACATAGACCGGAGAGAGGAACTGACGATATGGCATAAGATTAGCAAAATGAGAAACGTGAACTGGTGGATACATCTGGGCCACTGGTGGTTGTTGTTGCTGTTGTTGCATCATGGCTATGGTTGATGCAGGGATGCTATTAGCTGTGTGCGAGCTTAAGGCCTGCAGTCATAAAGACTTGTTACATTGAGAAAATTAATGACTTAGACTGGCAGCAGTAAATAGTTTTGGATGGCAAACAAAGCATAAATGATATAATCCTGTGAAATGAATTAATAGTTAAAAAATAACAAGAGTTCTTTTCGCATAAAACCTAAGGCATAGCAGACAGCCAAAAAGAATCTTATATTTCAATACTCTTCTTCTACCACCACAAAAGAGAGTAAACTAATGCATGTGGACACCCCTTGAAGGTAAGAAAACGTTTCACCACTGCTCTTGTGAATCCACAGCAATAGACTGCTCAAAACTTAATTGTGTGTGCATCAGTGCATGAGAGAGAGAGAGAGAGAGAGAGAGAGCGAGAGAGAGAGAGCATACTAATTCTACCAGATGTAATAATGTTATGGCATTCAAATTTACCTCCTGAGGAGATGGTAGACCCTGTCCCCGTACAGTTTCGTCCATTGATGGTCTAAAATATGGAATATCATAACCACTCTGGAGATCATATGCCTGATTGCAAACCAGTGTTAATCAGAATATCTGGTTACAAAATTTAAAAAAAAAACAAACAGCTATGCCACAGAGGAAAACAAAGCTCCGTGTTATATCAAATATTAATGACAAGAAATAAAAGAAAATAAATAATTGCAAGTTCCACACTCAAGTAAAGGGTTAGCAGGTGAAATTTAAGACTGTCGTACTGAACTCACCGAAAAACTTGGTAATTCAGGAGGATCATGCTGCTGTTGTGACTCCAAAGGAGTGTAGGATGGGCTGTTGTCTCGAACCATTCCAATATCTGCATAATTGTCCAAATTCTGGGGACTTGATGACTCTTTTTTATCAGGTAATTGATGCTCCACCACTGCAGCCTGACACTGGAGATTCTGAACCAGAATCTCTGCCTTCATCATCGAGTAAATCAACATGCTTGCTGCCCGAAATATCATCGCTGGAAGACTCAGGAGCTGATACTGACAAACTGCTATCCACCATATCATATTATTATGAGCTCAAGTAAATGTTTGCTATTATATCATAAACTTTTTGGTCTTCTACCATTATCTGAAATCATTTTTTTTCTTACATATATGCAATGTACAGATCTTCTTACATGTAAATAGCAAACCTAAGTATATTCCCACAAGAATTGTAACAGAATTATGCCAACTATGTACCTGAATTACATCCAACATTAAACATCAGCAACTATATACATCAATCCTATTATACTACAAGAAAAGAAAAAGTGCTCTTCATAGTTCGTTCAGCCCTTAAATTGAGACCCTTCTATCCCTGCCCAAAACGACGCCATTTTAATGCGTCTTCTGTGGCCCACTTGTATCCACGTCGCTGCCCTCACCCACTTTGCTCCTAACTCACTCGAAGGAACCCATCACATCCTCAACGCCAATGGTGACACACTAAACTGTTGAGGTTTTGGCTGGAGGACAACCTTTGTGATCGGGGTGATCGGGGTGAAGATCTTAGAGCCATTTTGTGTAATCGCCTACTTTTTGCTGTTGGTTTCATATCTGATAAAAAGGGGGAGTGAAGCCATAAATCTAAAAGAGGAATAACTTAAGGGTTACAGTGACGCCAGTGGTGAGAAATGCTACAACTCAAATTTGTTCTAATATTTTTTATTTTTTAATTTTTTACTTCCGTTTTCTTCAAAATTGAGCGGATTGTTGGGGTCTTCTGCTGCGTTTGGTTACCAAAAAATCGAAGGAAATGAAAACTAAAGAGGGGAACCAAACAGATGGTTAGGGTTTTGGAATTGTTGAAAGTGACACACTAACACATTTTTTATTTTTTATTCTTTTTTTTTAAAAAAAAATTTAGTTGAAGCTAGCTTGCTCAGGGGAAGGGGATTGTACAACTGCATCACCTGATCAACGAGCTCAACAATGTTATCAGAGATAATAAAGAGAGGAAGACACTCAGTTCTGCACTTAGCAAAGTTCTAAAATCCGCATAGGTCATTTCTGGGAGTTTTAGGTGGAGGAAGAGCTTTGCAATCGGAACATGGTTATCGAAGCTGTAGTGATGCACAGAACAGGTGTATGTGAAAAGTCCCGCAAACAATTGTCCCTAGTTATATCGAAAAATACAGTGACTTTTAATGGCATAATGAAGGTTAGTGAAGGATCCCACATGGGTTTTCAATGGCTTCAACTCCCACTGCTCTTTGCCCAAACGAGTTTATTAACATAAGATAAATAATAGAAAAAGGTTAAGAAGCTCAATAGGTGGTCGTGGATAGAAGATTCACATCGATAGGTCCATCTTCTGTCTTAGTGCCAAACATAAATGTGCTGTGTTTCAGTCTATGAGATATGCAAGATTTTTTTATTTGATACATTTCATTCTATTTTGTGTCAGGTACTCAAGTTCGAAGATTTCCAATGTCCATAACCCAAATTTCGATTACAAGGCTGGTTATGTAGCTCTATTTGGTTTTTTTATTTATCTACATGTGATTTTCTGAATCTATGTTTTGTAATCGGTTGCAGCACTATGAAGACTCAGAATACTTAAATAGATTTGACAGCTTCTGATCTAAAAGAATATGTTTGTCTCTGAAATTAGCTTAGTATTATAGCCAAATGGTCTTATTCTTCCAAGATTTAGGCTAACTATTTTATGGAGTTTTTAGATTCACTTCTTTGTTTTACATTTGGCTACTAATTTACCAAACTTCCCATCATGCAGGGAGATGGTGTGTTCATGGATGGCTAAAATACAAGCTTGGAAGTTCACGTTTTGTTCTACATTTTGGATGAATGGTCATCCATTTGGCAATGGGTGGAAATCTAGATGTTGGTAGAATTTTTGCCATTACGAATATACCCACAGGCAAGTCATTTGGCTACACTAAAGTAAAATTTGGATTCTTCTAGCCATCAAATGTTCGCATTCCTTTGTAGAGTCAAGAGGTTTCATGTGCAATGGCATTATGCTTTAATATAGTTCTTTTGGAACAGTGAGGTAAGTTGGTTCTTCAGAGGAAGCATTCTTTCCATATTTGGTTTTTTTTTTTTTTTTTTTTTTTTTTTTTTTTGGTCCCATACTTCTCCCCAGAAATCATTTTGATAGCAAATATATGTTGACTGTGAATTCATAATATTCATTAGCTAGCCAGGACTTACCCATGAATTTAGCTAAACATATCAGTTTTGATGTTATGGACTAGAACGAGACTTGATCTCTGAAAAAGAAGTGTATTAAAAACTTAACCTGGCTTGACCATTGTGCTAGAGTGTATTAAAAACTTAAATTTTTAAGTCTGTAATTTTAAAGCTGATCCTTGCCAAACTATATAGACTTCCTCAATGTAAAGACAACAAATTGTGAGGTGCTGATTTTGAGCTCCACAGTGGACTTCAAAACACATCTCCCTCAGATTTTTTAGGGCTCCATATCTGCTAAATTCAAATGGGTCTGAGGTTGAATCGTATCATTTTTTAATCAGTTCTTTCAATGCAAAAAGGGGCAAAGGAAAAAAAAGAAATATCCTTTGTCCAAAAAAGAAACTACAATTGTTTTTTTTTTCTTTTTCCATTATAGAATGACGACCAAAACAGATGAGGGGAGGGTATTGTGTGTGGACATGTTTCTGGGAAAGGATCTCACACAAAGGCAAGGGAAAGCATGTCATGTTCCTATAAAATTTCCTAAGTCAGCATTCACAATTGAGAGCTATGATTTGACTCACTCAATCTGTTTATTTGGAAAATACTAATACAACATCTATATAATTCCAGAAATAAGAAATTTAGAAGATACACACGTTGCAGCACTGCCTAAGACACTAATTTTCCTCTCTAAATGTCAGCCCTGTTCAAAATTTTATTCTAAAGTTCTATCAATATATGTGTGCATGTGTGTGTGTGTGTGTGTGTAGATTTGTTTGCCAAATGTTTTTTTCCTTTTTTTGTTTTGTTTGCCAATGTTAATTAACTTACTGTGATGTATTAATTTTACTTATGATCGGTTTTTGCTGCTGGGTATGACAGACAAGGAGTAAATGATCATGCAAATAATCTTGCATCAAAAATTCGTAGTGATTGGACCAATTCCATGGTATTACCTATGATCACTTCTCTTTTTCTTTTCTTCTTTCCTTTTTTCTATTTTCATTTTCCTTTTTCCTTTTTCTTTGATAGGGTTAATCACTTCTTACTTCAAAACAGTAGCCAAAATATGAAATGACTTCTCTTTTCTTGAACCTCATATCTGAGAAGTGGTGGTATACTAAACCTTGCTCTTTATGTTTTGTTCTTTACCTGAGAAGTGGTGGAAACGCTCTGATTCGTGCCACAGGGATTGAGCGAGAGTGCTACACTCTAATGCCATTAAAAAGTTTACAAAATTTAAAGTCCTCCCGTTTGCTAAAAGTTCCATTTCCCATTCAAATTCTAAATTTTGTAGTTCAATTTCCAAATTTTTTAGTAGTTTGAATTGCTAGATTGTAACATAACCATTATTCAATATCATATCCAAACTTTTGAATCGTTTTAATTGCTAAATTACAAAGTCTGACCTCATTCTCAAGGAGATACCAGTAAAACCCCACAATATCTCACCTAGGCAACTGCCCATGCTTTGCACAGGCACTCCTCCCTAGTAGCATATATACAACTATAAAATTAACCAACCCTCTGGCCAGGTGTAACAGCGGTTACTGTGTCACACATTTGTTAACTATATTTTACAACTTAAAAAAAATTTTCTTCATCCTAAAATAAGGGCATAACAGTAAAGTAGCAGAAAGCATAAAGGAACATATCCACCACCATACTATATAGACTGATAGACACCCTGCCCATCAAATTTCCAGTGAACAGAGTGGGTTCAATAATAAATTACTAAAGGAGATAGAGGGAATATAATATGGGTAAGGAGCAAATGCATAGAGTGCATACACCCTGTCTAAGATATATTATTTTGGCATATAATTCACTCATGAACTATTCCTGAAATTGCAGAAAATAATAATCTGTAAATTATGAAAAAATTCAGGATATTCATAACTCATCTGTCCCAAATAAATGACTATGCCCATATGCAAGTAATTACTTTAATATATCACAAAGTACCACCTACCTCGCAGAATGTTCCCCACCAGAATCTTCTGCAGCCCCAACTGCTTGGTATCTAGGCACAAAATTCCTTGCAGAATCAAACTCTGGCCCAAAGCTGCCAAAGGTTAGCCGACAGCGATCAGTCTCAGGGACTCGAATATGCTCAGCTATGATAACATTCTGATTCTCATAAATGTTCACTTGTGAAAGTTTATCTTGCAACTTTGCTGCTTCTGTTTCGAAGCCCTTAGAATCATCAGCAGGAGGTGAAACAGATTTTGCTGGTGTCCCAATCACCCCAGGGCTGATAAGGCTTGATTTTTGGCTCAATTTTGGTTTCCATTCTTTGTTAGGTTGGGGAGCTGCATCAAGAGCTCATGATCAATTCTCTAATAAATTTAGAAACAATCATGGGCTAATGGTATTCATAAGTAAGATAAATTTTCAACATCCAGAAATTATACGCCGGTTTTCAGACAACTACTACAAACCCAAAATAAATGAATAAATAATTTTTTTCCAATCACTAATATTTGACACACCAAAATCCAAAAGTGTTTAATGGGCTGGATGACCCAGAAAGAAGATGGACTACATGATTAATTAAGCTTATACTTTCATTTTTTATAACGAGGAAGGCCTTCAAGTAAACCCCGGGCCCATGTAGGTCCACACAACCCATATGTACCAAGAAGTCCAAAGCCCATGAGAACCATTAAACCTTGTGTGGGTGGCCCCAAGGGGTTTAGTAAGAGTCAAACTCAAGACCTCTGCTTCCTGAGGCATGGTCCCTTGACAACTGAGCTACCCCTTGGAATTTAAGTTTCTGCTTTCATTTTGAACTAAAACTTTTCCCACCTTGATAAGTTTACATGTGAAGACAAGTTCAACCCAAGATCATTCTAAGATCAACCTTACTGACAAAAAACATTCAATTATTCAAAGCATCAATTCCAAGAGCACCTGAAAGATAAGATCTAATTTTGTATGCATGATTTTCTTTAAAAAATTAAACCAAAATATGACACATTTTTCATTTTCAAAAACTACTCCATTGACACAAAAATTCATGTTCATGAATAGTATACCTTTCTGATGACCCACCGGCTGTTGATGGGGTCTGCCACCATACTGATTGCCCAAAAAGGGTCTGCTGACCGACATATTGGGCATAACAGATTCAGGTACAGTAGTTTGACTGAGTTGGTCACTCTTAGATATGGCAGTAAAATGTCGAAATGATTCTGTAGAAGGATTATCCCTTCCCAAAAGTGAATTTGAGAAAGAACTGCCTGGTACAGAAGAATGTTTCACAGAATTTTCAGAAGACTGTCTGCGAACACCCACCACCCCAACTTCACGCCTAATAGCTCCAACAGCAGCATACGATCTGGAATCAAGAGATGGCACATGAACAGGATCTGAAGAAGATGAATACACCCCTACTACATAATTGTTGGAAGCCAGTGTTGCAGAATGAGTTTGAGAATCATTTGGTCTCCCTGTTCGCCCCCGTGAAACTGTGCTAGGAACTGTTGCCCGTCTCTCCTCCAATAATTCTTTTGTATCACTGCCACTTGATTTAGAATCCCGGGAATGTCTCAAGTGTGAATCAGTCGGCCCATTCGAAGCCTGAGATGAATGCCGTCCACCTGAGGCCTTTGGACTGTTTGAAGTCCCTGTTGAGCTGCTGAATGAGTAAACTAAGGACCATCAATCAATTGGTTAATAACACCTAGTTTTGCCAAAAGAAAACAATTCCACAGAAAGAGAGACAATAGCTTCATTTGCAATATAACAGTACCATCCAGGGAAACTGAAATAATAATCAACCTAGAACAAGTCGTGATATACAGTAATTTATTCAATTAACCAAGCAATTTTTTTTTTCTTCTATTATTTTATCAAACTTGTATGGAATTATTGATGGGTGTCAATTGAAATCATCCACTACCGATAAGTATATCCAACTAGTATTTGTATCAACAGACAACAGCACCATCCAATCAAGAGACTTTAACGCCTGTTTCTTTTTCTTTTTTTTTGGGGGGGGGGGGGGGGTGTTGATAGCATTAAAAACATAAACAGAATGTTTCAGCTTCATCAACAAGGCAGGTAGATTTGCAAATAGCAATATTATTGTAGTTTATTATAGGAAAAACAAAACAAAACAAGAAGAAGAAGAAGAATTGCCAAACAAATGGTGAACATAGAAGAAGAATTGTGAACATAGATAGTGGGGAACAAACAAATCTTAAATATATACCCAAAACAAAAAAATGTACCCCTTTTCAGCAACATTTGAAATCACTTGCTCATTGGCAGATGTTGAACACTGCTGCGAAGCAGGTTTTACTTCTCTATTTGTATTTTGGTTGACTCTGTTGTCTCTTACAACACGGAACTCTCTGCTCATTCCTGCATCTAGTAAAATCTATCAGTCAATGAGAACAACAATAAAAAGGCTTCATGACAACTAGTCAACAATAGAGAAAATTGTACAGAACGGATATAACCAACAACCAGCTGAAAAAAATAACTTGGAAAAACAAATTCAAAGGTTTATCGCACAGAAAATAGGACATAGAGCAAGGTAAACATGAACTCGCATGAGTTGGATTAAATAGAAAACAAAACATAGAAAGGCTACTGCTCATTGAAACTAATCGCACTCAAACAGAAATATACACCAGCATAAGCGTTAGCATTTTAACTTCAACAATCACATAACGAGTGCAGAACTAGAGGAGAGGGGAAAATAGGGAGGTGGGGGTTATACATAACAAGGCTTAGAAGTAGGAACCTTCCACCAGGGGTGCCAATCCCGCTTCGACAACACGATTCCACCCTTCTCAGTGAGAATCTTGTATGTAAGAACCACAATTCTCTTGAGAGAGAACCATGCTTCTAACTAAGACAGAACCTCATAAGGGTGGAAGTAGATAGGATTTAGGATCATGACCTCTAAAATTTTTGGAATCAGTTATCACATTATATAAAACACAAAATATCTTTTGATGAATTAAATTATTTACATTTTTGTATGGAGACACTTTAATTTTATTCTACTTCCAAATTATGTTCTTAAATTTTAGGAGGAAATTATATTAGTAGTCCTATTGGACCTACTTCGCTACTAAATAGTTTGCTAAAAGAACAAAGAATGAACATATGATGGTTTCCCTCTTTCTCTACCTTAATAAAAAAGAAAACACTCATTCGTTACACAAATTTCTTACATAAATTCCTCTATAATTCTACAAATTTATAATAAAAGTAAAGAAATAAAGAAATTATGTTTTCATCCCCTCTACTTTCACCCGAAAACTAAGAAACACGGATACTTCAAAACCCCTAAAAATTTTGTATCTGTATCGGATACCGATTCTCTTAGGTAGGGAGCAACTCGGTACAAGACGGTCCAAGACAAAGGCATTTCTGTCCCAAACCGAAGTAATTCAGGACCTTAAATCTTGTATCGGAACCAAACCGATTTAGGCTTGGACCGAATTAGTCCCGGACCGAGTTTTCTCGGTTCGGGATGGTCCAAGACTCGGTTTTTGTTTGTAATTTTTTTTTATAAGTAAAATGGGATTTCCAGTTAACAATCTCCGGCCAACTCTATTTTTCTCAGCAAAACCCACTTTCAATTTCTCACTGTTGCCGTCACCTCCTCAATCAACAGATCTCTAAATCTGACAAACTCCCAGCCATCACGAGCTCACCTTTACCCCACTGCCATCACCTTCCAGATCTCTTCCATATCTGCAACTATGAAGGTGGGTTTTTGGGGTTTCCGACATAAAGAATTAAAATAGAAAAAAAAATATAATAGAAAACAGAATAAAGAGAGAGAGAAGAGAGAGAGAGAGAGAGAGAGAGAGAGAAAAGAAATTGATGGTTTCGCTGGACCGTAGAGGCATAGTAGATTGAAAGCTGAATGCCGACTATGTGGATTTAGAGAGGAGGTGAGGCGAGAGCTGGGGAGGGAGGTCTACCAAAAGAAAAAGGAGATCTGATGAAGCTGTGAAGGAGAGGTAGAGGGTTTAATTTATTTTATTTTTTTGGGTTCACACTTTTCAACCACTTCTTTCTTCTTTTTGACCATAGATAATATATAATATTAGATTATTATATTATATATTATAAAAAATACATAAGAAACATAAAAGTTTCATTTTATATATATAATATATTATATATATATATATATAGATATATATAGTTCAGGAATTCAGGATGGTCCGGAACTCAAATCTCCTAAACCGAGTCCGGACCAAAAAAATTCAGTTTTTGAAAAAAATCCCGAGTCCCAGACCGAATTGCTCGGAACGGTCCTGTCCCCGGAATTACCCGAACCAAATTGCACCCCCACTCTTAGGATACTCTCCGATACGTATCTATATGATACTCTCCGTACATATCAGAACAGTAACACACATTGTCGCATCATCGGATACACCTGGCAGGCTAGCATACTCTTCAAGTACATTTGGGATGCCTTTAAGGTTACTTTGTAATTATTTATTCTCTAAATAAAAGGGGTAGATTTAAAAATACATAATACCCATACTTCAATTAAAAATATAAACCTATTTTAGTCCTATCATCTTTCTTCTCTTCCCACACTATCTCTCTCCTAAGGCAACCATTGTAGAGCAATTGAGCTAAATGGCTATTTTGTAATGTTAATGTCATTCTAGTTTTTTTTTTTTTTCCTATGAATGATGAACGTGGTTGATGCTCATGGATGTGTTGTTCTTACATTTATTCTTGCATATTAATTGATTTTGCAGATGTTTCAAACATTTTTTATGTTTATTATTAATATTTTAGACCAAGTATTAATATTCATATATTTATTTATTAACGTGTCCCGCTGTATCATATCCTACATTTTTTGAGAATTTCCAAATTGGTGTATCTATATCGCATTGTATCTATATCCATGCTTCATAGCCCGAAAACATTTTGCACCCCTCTATTCAATTTTCAATCCCCTAATGTTTGAGTTGGTGGCACTCTACACCCCTCCATTAGTCAACCGATTATTTTTTTAATGAAAAATGGTCACATGCATTGTATGTGACTCACTCATTATATTTTGAGGACAAAAATGCCCCTATATGACAAAAATACCATATGTTTTTTATTCATTTATTTATATTTTATTGCTATCCAAAAGTTTCACTTACTATTTAAAAGGTGATACAATTTGATTCTTTATCGAGATTGACAAAACCCACGAACCAGAAGTCATGTGGAAAGGTAACAAGCAAACATCTTCTTCGGCTTCTCATTTAGATGGCTAGTGAAATTTTCATTTAATGAGGTGAAGAAGCCTGATGACAAGGCGATTAAAATTTTTGGTTGAACAATCTAGTAAGTCTTTTACTGATGCAGCGGAAAATACACGGTCGAGAGGAAGCTCGCCAAATCACAAACAAGCGTCCACCAATCTATTGATTGTCACAAGAACAATGCCAGATAGTAGACAACTGCAATCGATATTCACTCAATAACACGAAAGCAGGAAATAAAGGAGGAACTCTCTCTCGATATTATTAATCTCAGAAAATAATCAAAATCTAAACTCTTTGCCATAATGCTTACATTCATTTATATAGAGAACTAAACTATGAAATAGGAAAACCTAATTCTATTAGAACAAGAAAACCTAGTTCTACTAAAACAAGTAAGAAATAACTAGGAAACTAATAAAATAAAAGCAATAATTAAATAGCAATAATTAAGACTCCTAAAATAGCTAAATAAACTAGAGTCCCGATTTAGCAACAAGACGTCCAATAACCCGTGGTGCGTACGCATATTCCAATTATGTGTATGCTCAAGTTTCCATGCGTACGCATTTTTTATTATGCATACGCATAGTCTTTCACCGGTCCATCGAAAAGTGTGAAATAGTCTTTACGCTTGATGTCTCAACAATCCATCGCCTCCAGAAAACTCTAAGGCCAAACACGTGATGAGATCTGCATCATTCTCCCCTGTTTTGAGAGAATTCACCCTCGAATTCGCAGCTTCATCTTTTGAGCTATCCCCCTGATAAGGAACCAAGTGCTTGACGTTAAAGACATAGACTGTTCGGTCCCAATAAAACTACCCCCATGCTTCCAACTGCTAATATCCAATGCTTGATCCGCAAAGGTTCAGTTGCACAAAAGTGCCCGTTTTACACCTTGTATCATCCTCCCTATTCTCCCCTGTTTGAATAGAGTTCGTCCCCGAACTTTGCAGGTTGGCTTCACAGAAGTATTGATGTCAACCACTCCATCTGAATAAATACTTTGAAGACTTTTGGTGTGTCAATTTTCTCCTCAATTTATTTTCCCAAAATTTCAAAACAAAATTTTTTTTCTCTACACCCTTCATCTCATTCAAAATTTTCAACAATAGAGGACTAACAATCAAACAAAGATTTTCAATTCTAATAAAATCATAACACTTCAGCTCTTCAACGACAAAACCTTCATCCTTTATAAAATTATAACGTTTAAATTCCTCAACCCTGGGAATTTCAATCCAATGAACATTAACTGAATCAAAATTACTCTCAGAATAATTTTGTTCAAAAGAATTGTAGGGAATGGTCTCACCTGGATCTTCCAAATTTTCAATAATATTTGGCTCAATATCATCATCACCATACTCATCAAAAATAAGCAGAGAATTAAAATCCACTAATTTTTCAACTTCATCATCACCAAAATTATTATTAGAAGATTTCCCATGAATTCAAAATTATTACCTCCTTCGTCTTCCCCAAAATCTTCATGCTCCACAAAAACTGAACTTAAGGGTTGATTGAGACGAACCTTTAATGCTTCAAATTTTTGACATATCACGTAAAGTTGTTGTGCTAGCCGTGTACATTCATCCTCCTCCAAAAAACACGGATATAGGGAATAAAATCCACATTGTTGCCTTACTACAAACTTAATAATTTGGCCTCTCAACGCATCTATATCTTGTTGCAATCAGGCCTTGTCCTCACGATTAAACACGCCCTCCAAATTGGCTTTATGGCCTCCGGCACATCCTCCTTCTCGTCACGACTTGACGACAAGAACAAACTAGGCTTTGATACCAACTAATGCAGCAAAAAATACACGGTCAAGACGAAGCTCACCAAAATCAATCAAGCATCCACCAATTTGTTGATTGTCACAAGAACAATGCCAAATACTAAGCAACCATGATCGATATTCACTCAAGAACACGAAAGCAGGAAATAAAAGAGAAACTCTTTCCCTCAATATTATTTATCTCATAAAATAATCAAAATCTAAACTCCCTTTGCCATAAAGCTTTACATCCCTTTATATAGAGAACTAAACTATGAAATAGGAAAACCTAATTCTACTAAAACAAGAAAACCTAGTTCTACTAGAACAAGTAAGAAATAACTAAGAAACTAGTAAAGCAATAATTAAATAAAACAACATAATTAAAACTCCTAAAAATAACTAAAATAAATTAGAATCCTTGTTCAGCAGCAAGATGTCCTGCAGCCCATGATGCGTACGCATATTCAAAGTATGCGTACGCACAAGAAATCATGCGTACGCATATTCCAATTATGCGTACGCTCAAAAGGAATATCCGTATGCTGATGCAATCTGCATCATTCTCATCGCGTGCTTGGCCTTAGAGTTTTCTAGAGGCGATGGACCGTCAAGACATCAAGCATAAAGACTATTTCACATGTTTCGATAAACCAGCGGAAGAACAGGTATACGCATAATTCAAATATGCGTACGCATGGAAACTTGAGCATTTGCATAATTGGAATTTGTGTACACACCACAGGTTGTTGGACATCTTGCTGTTGAATTGGGATTCTAGTTTATTTAGCTATTTTAAGAGTCTTAATTATTGTTATTTAATTATTGCTTTTATTTTATTAGTTTCATAGTTATTTCTTACATGTTTTAGTAGAACTAGGTTTTCTTGTTCTAATAGAATTAGGTTTTCCTATTTCATAGTTTAGTTCTCTATATAAAGGGATGTAAGTCTTACGGCAAAGAGTTTAGATTTTTTATTATTTTCTGAGATTAATAATATCTCGAGAGAGTTTCTCCTTTATTTCTTGCTTTCGTGTTCTTGAGTGAATATCGATTGTGGTCGCCTACTATTTGACATTGTTCTAGCGATAATCAACAGATTGATCAACGCTTGTTTCTGATTTGGTGAGCTTCGTCTTGACCGCGTATTTTCTGCTGCATCAATTGGTATTACAGCCCGGTTTGTTCTTGCCGTCATGCCAAGACGAGGAGGAGGACGTGCTAGAGGCCGTGAAGCCAATCTAGAATAGGAGAAGTTTTGCGAGGACATGGCTGGAATTTAGACTTCGATTATTTTGAGATTTAATAAGATCGAGAGAGAGAGAGAGAGAGAGAGAGAGAGAGAGAGGGAGTTTCTCTTCTATTCCTACTTTCGTGTTCTTGAGTGAATATCGATCGTAGTTGCCTATCATCTAACATTGTTCTTGTGACAATCAACAGATTAGTGGACGCTTGATTGTTTTTGGTGAGCTTCGTCTCGACCGCGTATTTTCCACAGCATCATTTACTTACCAAAAATGTGTTCTTTGTTATATCTAAATATATGAAGCGAGGGGATGATGTTTTGTACATATATCATTTCGATATAGATTGTTCTTTGTTATATCTTGTGGCTGTATATTATCAAAGGGTATTTCCAACAACACCAACAACAACAACAACAACAACAACAACAAAAGAAAAAAAAAAAACAGCTCATCATTCAACAAATGCATCAAATTCATGATAAGAAATAAGGCCAGCGTAAAATTTATTTACAAAAACAGTTGTGTTGTCCCTTTGTTTATAAGAGGCAATCGCCAAGATAGGGAGATGGATACCCTTCAAAATCTACTGGATGGCATTCACATTTCTGAATTGGGCCCCCACCGTAACTAAGAGAAGGCATTCCTTAAAACTAAGGACCATCCTCACCATGATCATTTATTTGTTGCTAATTTGATATTTGGTAGTTGGTACCAATAATGCCCCTGTAACGACAAAGCTAATCAGGAGATCTCTAGTCCCGTCTAAATATACATTTGACGCTTGGACAACACTACCGGAGAGTTCTGGATATATCATTAACAATGGATAGTTCTGGATAATTTATTTGCAAGAAATTGGTCAATACCAAGTCAATGCATCCTCTGCAAATTAAATTTTGAATATGTGAGTCTGATAAATCGTACCCATTTCCTTCATCGATACAAAGCTAAGAGACATTTCATATAGACTTGGTAACGCCTAAATCATCTCAAGAGCTTGGATCCCTAAAGGCCCCTCTCTCTCTGTGGACAATCTCTTAGCAATGGTATGAACTCTCAGGAGTGACAGGAATTTGTTTAAAAATTCCCCACAGGAGTAGGATTGGTGGGAAATCAGATTGCCAATACAAAGTCATTGTCGAGCTCCTGCTCATAATACTTCAAAAAGCCTTATATAATGGACTTCCATACATCCTTGAACTCCACCTCAGCTCCCAATAACAGTCTCAACTCTATGTCTATTGTTGCTATTTTCATGCTTACTGCACAGCTTGTATAATATTATATGAATTATTTTACCTTTCTAAAAATCCAACATTTATCATATATACTAGCTTCTAACTCGTGCAATGCACAGATAAATTTTGTAATTAAAAAACTTTCAATTAAAATTATTTTTCCTGAAATGCTTATGCTAATATAGTTAATTAAATCATAAAGACTCAAACGAAAAAACAAATAAATAAATAAATGATGACTGACAAATAGTAAATATTCTTCAATTGCCGTGTCAGCATATGCTTTTACATTGCATGGCCAATGAAGAGTTCTTGTGGTTTTCCACATAAAATAATAATATTTAATATTTAATAATTTAATTTTAATATTTTTTTTGATAGATAATAATTTAATTTTAATATTTTTTGTGATAGGAAATAATTTAATTTTAATATTAATAATCTATACTACCTATAAAAGTCTGTATCTTAGAAAAACTTTTGATTAACCATTACACCCTTATTTTAAATTTTAAATACTTATTTGCCCCCCCATATTTAACCAATTAAGAATGTTCATTTTCCAGGAAAAAAGAAGGAAAAAAAAAAAGGAGAAAGAAAGATAATGACGCCAACTTCATGAATTCTACACAGTCTGCACTACTATCCCATCTATACATGTCTCCTAGCCAATTTCCTATTCCTACCATGACTCCTAGCCATGGAAGGAATTTTGACCTATTGTGTTAACTGTTAAGAGTCCATTCTAATGACTTAAATGGTATACATATTAAGAACATTATATTATATATACATGTTCTTCAAATGGGATTTATGTTTTCAACAAAAAGTAACAAATAGTTAGATTTCCATGTTCTATATATATATATATATATATATATATATATATATATATATCTGAGAATTTATGAATTTTCATATATATTTTATTATTTAAATATTATTGTTGCACGTGTGCCCATATATAGTATAATGATAAGCTGACGCGTGGTAGCATATAGTTATAACATAGTTAATTAAATCAAAAAGATTCACGCAGGGGGAAAAAAAAAAAAAAGAACAATGAATGGTATTCTAACAAAATACTACTCATTTACCGTGTCAGCATATGGTTTCACAATTCATGAACAATAAAGAGTTTTCACAATTTCCAATATATGTGAAATAATATTTAATATTTAATATTTTAATTTTAGCATTAATATAACCATATGTTGAGATGTGTCATCATACAATTTCACAAACACAGCTTTATTAAATACACACACACACACACACACACACACCCACACACACATAAAATATTAGTTTTAATAAAGTATATACAAAAAAACAAAGTTACAAACTGAATATCATCATTACATGAAAGCGGGTTTATCCAAAAACCAGAAATTATAAATCCCAAAACCTGGCCAGTGATTAAAAGTCGGTCGATCTACCAGGTAAACTCAAATTTTAGAGCACCGAGTCAAGAAAACATATCATATTTGACACCCATCTATCATCCACCTCAACTAGGCTGTGTTTGTATATACTGTTAAGAAATTAATTTCAAACCTTTAAATCTCAAAAAGCATATAGATACTAGATAGTAAGCTTAGCAACAAAATGACGAGGTTTACATGTAAGGGGATCCTTTAAAAAAAAAAAATGCACCCACATGATTGCACTGATACAATGACTTCTAACCAAACAAGGGCATGAACATCAAACAATGCCTGATACCACATTTAAAGAAATAAGATGGTCAAGTAAAGCTCAAAATAAATAAATTAGCACTATAAACATTACATTTTGACATTACCAGGTAAAGAATTCCGAGTATAACCACCTCTTCGAACATTACGATCTGAAAACATGTGGAACTTCATCCCTTGACCTACATTCTCAGTATGTTTTCTTGGATCAGCAGAACCCTTATACCCAGTACTCTGAAAAAATAAAATATATATATTGTCAATCTAATGTTAAATTGAGGCGAATTTTCCCTAAAACAAAGTACCAAGAATACTTAGTCGAACAAATACAACTCAACTTCAATAGAACGGAAAAAGGAAATTTTACAGTGCGCAACTCTAGAGGAGGTAAAGAGTTCCATTAATTAATCATTGAAGGCTATTGTAAAGTGATTTAGGTTGCAAAGGATTCTACACAACACATAACCTGTCTGTTTGGTAGGAAGTAGAACTACAACGCATTCCTTCAAAATGTGCAATGTGCACATGCCTATTTTACTTCTCTACGTAGATATTATAATTTATTGTCTTGTTGAATTATAAAATTGAATTATAAACCCATAGGTTGGTTACTTTCAATCAACATAGCAACCACAAGAACAAAAAATAATTAGTCAAATAACATTGTATCCATGTAATGAAAAATAACACAATCTTAGCGTGACATTTGTTCCTTCTATTCGTGTTATGAAAAATAACTATGGCAGTAAAACTTAATATCACATAATTCATCCAAAAAAAAAATCATAAATTGAAACACTATATTCAAACATTGAAATCATTCCATGTGATTGCATTTTCAAGACAATGACAAAAATAATGCGCAACAAGAATTTAACAGATGAACATCTTCCCAAAGATTGAGGTTACATGAACATGCCACTATGAGCATTATCTAAGATTCAAGGTACTAAAACATGTCAAAGTGAACATTAAATGAAGATACAGTTTATGAATAAGGGCACACTACAAAACCATAATTATTCACAGGCCTTGCCTTTTTAAACAGCCAAGTGAATTACCCCAAATTCACTCATATAGCTCCATACCTAATATATCACCCAGAAAAAATTATTTTCCTTAACCCAAGACGGTAAACTCAAACCATACGGAACATAAATATTGAAGAATTAAACATTTCAGCACATTTCAGAACTGAAAGCAAGGATAAATCATGTTTATAGAGAAGGAAATAAAGCTGCTGATTTCTTGGCTAATTTAGGTCATAGAATTAAATGCAATCAGATTTGGGATTCTAATTTTCCTTGAAAAAAATTAGAAATTCTTTGAAAATATGTTATTGGTAGAACCAGTCCTCATTGGTGTTGATCTTATTCTCTCCTACCCAAAAAAAAAAAAAAGAAACAAACTCCATACCTTTAATTTAGGTAGAACAAAAACTACCAGCATTCTACCCTAGGAAAAATTCATTCCATCTCATATGCAAATAACTAGTGGGCAAGAATTGGCAACATTATGTCATTAAAACATTAGTTAAGTGATTCAAGAAAAGAGCACAAAAAGCAGCTTGGCTACTACTTCCCACAAAGAAATCATCCTATAAAGATAGAAAGATTAACACAAAATTATACCTCCTTCTTCTTGTCTCTTTTTCTCTTCACCTCATGAAATGGATCTGAGGGAACAAAAACATATTCACAGCATAAGCAAATTGCATAATATGGTTAAAAACAGACAAGACAGGGCTACAAAGCATTAAAAAAAATGATAAATAAATAAATATATCACTTTAGAACATAAATGAAACACAATATTAACACAAGCACAATTCTCAATTTACACTACACTCCTATAGTCCCAAGATCTAAAAACCTCAGTCCAAATTCCAAAGTATTACTCCCAAAACTGTAAAGTAAAGATAGTGATTGCAATTATAAAATTAACAAAATGTGAAGTTAAGCTGAAAGTTTACTACATAATAATACAAAAACATGGGTGGAAAACTGTGAATTGAAAAAATTCGGGACAAACAGTAAAACAATATGATAAAATCATATAAAGATGACAATATGATAAAATCATCTATAAAAAAAAGGTACTAAATCCACTGTAGAAAATGACCCCGATTAAGCAATTTCTGAGAAGGTTCAGTACTAGTAAAGCAAAACCCAAATTGACCAAATGATAAGAAAAAACACTAAAACAAGGAACAATCGACCAAAAAATAGCAAAACGACAATAGAAAAAGACCGTGACTGAGCAATTTTTACGCAGGTTCAAATCCTGTAAAGCAAAACCCATTAACCAAGAGTGACGAACAAGACTAAAACAAAGCGAAACAATCGAAACAACAGCATTTTTAATTAAAAATTTAAATAAATTTTAAAAAAAAATTTTGACCTTGGTTAAGCAATTTCTGAGCAGTCTCGTTAGGATCCATGTTGGTCTCCTTGAGAGTCACATAAATATCAGCATCAGAATGATTACCCACTACTTCTTTGATAGATTGTATGGTATTCCGGACGCGCGCAGGAAGTGTTTGTGTCCCACCGTCGGTTCGCGCACCGGAGACCATCTCCAACACTATACCCAAACAGATTGATAAATATATATATATATATACGTATATATATTGTAGAAGAAACAAAATCAAACTCTATTGAACAGAGCAACGGATAATTATTTTTTGAAATCGGAGAGAAAGGAGTGCTAGGGTTTGCATTCGCGAGAGACAGAGAGAGGGTGGGGAAGGGGGGGAGAGGAGAGAGTGCTAGGGTTTTGAAAATATTTTTACCTCTTCTGGGAGACGTAATATAAAGATAACTTTGTTTTGCGTCTAATCTACCCTTTCCGTTGACCTAAATTGCGTAATTACCCTTTCCTTTTCTATAGTTTTTCTCATTGCCCCACTATCAATGGGTTTTAAGATATTTATCTCAAATCATATTTTAAAATTCAACATTTAGTATTAGATCTATTTTGATTCACTATTTAAATTCAAATTTGTAAGTTATTATGTTACCATATCATTTTGGGATGTTAAATTTAAGAAAATAATTTAGAATATCAATGACATTTTCTAATGTTGGCATTAATCATCATATCTTGTTGCTTAATCCTTATGGCCCATTGTTTTCCTAGCAACTCTTTTGAACATTTGGAAAGCTAGGAATTTGGAATGCATTGCAAATAAATAGTTAACAACCTCGTTCACTTAGCAACTTGGGCCTATTTGGATAAGTTTTTATTTTCTAGTTGTTACTTTTGGAAGTAAAATAAAAAATTTATAAGGCTTTGTGGTACAAAATTTTGTAGTTACTTTTAAAAATTGAGATAGTAAGATAATACTCTACAACCCTTTAATTTTATTTGCACACCTCACTTATTTTTATATTTTAAGGTTTTACAAAAAAATATATAAAAGGTCTTTATGAAAATTAAATGTGCTCATGTATTATCAGTTGAAAAACATTACGTTGAACAACTTTACAAAACAAAGTTTGTATAAAATTTTTTGTTTAAATGAACTTTTGACCGTTTATCGTCTTTGTTTCATTTTTTGCCAAAAAATCTGCTTTTTTTTTTTTTTTTTTTTGATAAACGATCATAGAGCTTAAATTAAGAAATAGTAGCCTGATACAAATCAGCAAGATATTGATCCCTAACAAATTCTGGAACTTCCTCCATCCAGACACAAAAATCATCAATATTTTGGGCATGTCGTGCGAGACCATGTGCCACCACGTTTCCTTCACGACGAGTATGGCAAAAAGACACCATCTCAAAAAATTGAGCAGCATCAACCAGAATGTCTTCAATGATAAGGCTGAATGAAGTTAAAACCGTCTCATGAGAAGTGAGAGCCGTGACAACTTCAGCACAATCCCCTTCTACCTCCACTGAATGCAACCCCAACTCGCGCGCCAAGCCAAGAGCATACCGGACAACCATAGCCTCGACTACAACCGCTGGAAAAACACCTGAGAGCCGCCGTGAACTGGCAGCAAGGACATGGCCCGCCCAGTCCCTAACGATTACACCCATGCCCACGTAAGAACTCTCCCTAAACAATGCACCTGTCCACATTTATTTTGAAAACACCCGCCCTCGAAGGTCTCCACCGAACCAGTAGCCCACTCCGGCTTGGTGTCTCCTGTTTTGCAACTGCCTCCATAAAATCTTGCCATAAAATGCCAGCCTTCCCTGCAAGCACACATGGTTCCTCCCTTATTCCCTCAAAAACCCACTTGTTCCGACCATTCCAGATTGCCCACAAAGTCATCAACATCTGCGCAAACACCTCCTTGTCAGCGTGCTGGTGTAGCGCATTCCACCAGCCCCTAAAATCCAGTAACCAAGAGCCACTTCCCTGCCAATCCAATCCGCTAACCTGCCAAACCCGCTTTGCAAAAGGGCAATCCCGTAGGCAATGAACAATACTTTCCTCCGCCTGACCACACAGGGGGCATAACGGGTCCTCAACCACTTTTCGCCTTGCGAGCCCTTCTCGTGTGGGAAGAATTCCTTTAACCGCACGCCACGCGAAATGTTTGACCTTATTGAGAACCATTTGTTTCCAAATAAAATTGCATTCATCTTGCGCAGGAGCTGAGGTGGAACTTTCCCCAGTAACATTACCTTGACTTCTACGCAAATGATCCATTTCCATTAGGTAAGCACTGCGCACGGTGAAAACCCCCTTGGGATGAAAATGCCACATCAATTTATCAGCAGGCAATCTATGACTAAGGGGTATCTGGCAAATAGTGGCTGCTTCATGCGCCAAAAAAATACTTCCCACTAGGTCAAATTTCCAGTCCTTCGTATCAGCACGAACTGTACGAGGGTTCCTAAGCCCTCGACAGTTGAAACTCAAGATTTTCATGGCGTCCGGCGCGGCTGGTGACCAGCCATCGCCGATATCCCATCTGTACCCATCTGGTTCGTGAGCCCCTTTGGTTCACACCGCGAACGTTTCCCAGTGCCCCCCATACCGTCACCAGTAATCCCCCCATCTTGGTGAACCTCTGAAAGCGCCTTGCGTTTGCCCACCCTTTCCCCAGTGGAGCTTGGTCCCTCATCGGTTTGCCCAACTCTAGCTCTGCGTTTCCAGTTGCCCCTTCTAAGCCCAGCACTTTTCCCTGGACTTGGTAAAGAATTCAACGCCAATCCCTTTTGTATAGTAGAAGCATTGGGATTGCCTTGCACGTGAAGCACTGGCTCCCCATGTGAACTAGAAAGATCTAGATTAGGCCCTGACGTGGTGAGTGGGACCCATGGGAAGCCTTTCAGAATCCACCGCGGCCCTTTCAACTGGGCCTGACCCACACTTTGGTCCTCCATATCAACACATCTGGCCCCACTCATCTCTCCATATGACTGGATAGAGCCCGTGACCCCCCCCTCAGCAGCATCCACATCCTGCCCCCTTCCCTCATGAGTGCACCTAGAAAAACTGCTTAACCCCTCAATCTCGCTCCCAATCACTCCCTCCATGTCCACCAAATTTTCCGCACTGAGATTAGATCCCGTATCGTGCCCTTGTGAAATTTCCCGCTCAAATTCAAAAGCAAGCTCCACTAGAACTGCAGAATCTGTGACAACCGTCAAACCCATATCCCCGCCACTATTTTCGCATTCTGTCCCCACCCGAATCGGGGTTAGAGAACTTCGACTTGCCACAGGAGGTGCCGGAGCTGTCAAGTCAACCGCAGCACCTACCGTATCGTCACCAGATTTTTCCACCGACGACTGCCCTCCCGATGCCTTCCCACCCATCCTCTCCGAGTGCAGTGGAGAGCCACCCCCTGTATTCTTTCTTGTCGGTTTAGTAGAGTCTGGGGCGCGAAGCCAAACCCCATATTGGGCCCCCTCCTGAGAGCTACGACCCTGCGTCTCAAAGCAACTAAAACAATCTTTCTCTGTGTGTCCAAGCAACCCACAATAATAACAGAAGATGGGCAAGCGTTCATATGTAATCGGCACCCACATCACTTTCCCACCCAGGTTCAGCATCACTCCTCGTTGCAGAGGCTTAAACACCGGAATACTTACCCGCACACGCATAAATTTACCCCAACAAACCCCCCCTTCACCTTGCTCCATCTCAATGTACCCACCCAATCTCTCCCCAATCATCTGCCCAACTTCATTCTTCATGCAACCCAAGGGCAGATTGTGTACCTGCACCCAGAAGGGTGCTTTATTGATTACCAACTCGGACGGCTGAACATCCCCATCGACCTCCTTCAAAAGAACTAGGGATTTGTCAAAACTCCAAGGGCCATTGTCCATGATGCGCCGGCGATCTAACGGATGGTAAAATTGGAAAAGGAAAAGATTCTTCCCTAGATCCACCGATGTTAGCCCCTTCACAGGACGCCAAATCATTCTCAATGTCGATTTCAATGCTTCGGCATTAAACGGCCTATCAGTAAGCAGTTTCCCAACCAGACAAAAATTGGTCCTTTCCTTACTAGTCCCCTGCATAGAACCAGTGACATCAACATTCTCCCGCTCCTCTTCAGTCAAGACGAAGTTCTTCCACAGCGAAACTAGAGACTCGGCCATCAGATCCACTGAGACGTCACCGTGACAATGATAGAAGACTCCCACAAAGAATGACAAAAGTCACCCCTGGAAAGAAAAAGCTTGCACTAGGCAAGGGAAAAACTCCCACGAGGAGGAAAACCCCACACGAGGAGACGAGAATATTTTAACCGAATTAAGATATGTCCAAAAAAAAAAAAAAAAAAAAACTTTATTTTGTAAAGTTATTCAAAATGGTATTTTCTAATAAACTTCACGGCCAATTTTCATAAAACATTTTATGAAAACCTTGAGAAATTAAAATTTTTGTAGCGTGCAAATAAAGTTAAGAGATTGCAATAACCCATCCTCAAGCTAGATAATTACTAGTTGGGGGGACTTTAATGGCACCCCAAGACTTTTTTTTCATCCTCCACTTATTTTAAACTTTGAGGTTTTATGAAAAATGTAATACCCCGAATTTTTCTTAGGTTTAATTAATTAAATATAAAAATTGATTGCCTTTAAACGTATGAGTTAATTTAGAATTAACCTCAAACACGTTCAACTTTGTAACCAAACAAGGTAATTGTTTTCTAATCAATGAGAGATAGTGTTCGTATCCTAATCAAACACTTACTTTGAAGGTAATCCTAATTAGGTTAGAATTAACTTGCACCCTATATAAGAAACCTTTATGTAGGATTAATATTCTTTTGACTGAAAACAATATAAAGAGAGGAAAAAAAAAAGAAAAGAAAAGAAAGCAAGAGAGAAGGAAAAGAAAGAGCTGTTGCTGTTTTGCACGAGTCGACTGCCAACTTCGTGTCTGTTTACAGGTAACTTACCATCTGTTGACTGGTAACTTTACTGTGTTATCAATATTTTCTTCTCTAATCCAATCCTCTATCTCTATCACTTCTAAAACCACTAAACCATCATCACCACCACTCAAAAAACCCCTTCATAGCTACTGCACAAGATCATCCAACCACCAAAAATATCTTTCTTTGGGTTTGGGTGACAAGGAAAGCCAAAAATGGTGGTTTCCACCACTTCCCATGTCTAACACTACAAATTTTCTCAAACCCTACCATAGACCCTTCCACAAACATCTTTTCCACAGATTTAGGGACTGATTTTGAGGGAAAATCAGTGGGTGAACTTTTGCTTTTGCCTTGGGTAGCATAGGAAGTTAATACAGAAATCTGCTGCTGTGTTATTACATTCTGACTGTCAACTTCACATCTGTTGAAAGTCAACTTCCCTCGGAGGGACTGGTAACTTTTCTGTGTTATACTTATAATTTAACATGAGTCTATTTTAATGCCACGTTAGTTTATATATTAATTATATTAAATATAGTAAGCATTATAAGGCCATGAGAATTAGACGTTGAATCCTTAACGCACCACTTAGTTAGAGGGGCTTTTTAACTTAAGTATGATTTATTGATAAAGAATATTATTGATTCTAATTTAGGTTCTGAGTAGCGTTGAGATTGTTAGGAGTTTGATCGCTCAGATTGTTAAAGGTTTGACTTGAGGGAAGGGAACTTGCACAATGTATCGCCCTCTTTGATTAAATAAAAATAAATCTGATTTTTATTCCTTTTTTTATGAGCCAATGATTTATGGACAATTGTTTTCAAAATCGTTTCATTATTAAAGTGTTTATTCCTTATGTACTGTGGGTCAAGCAAAAATAGTCATTTATTGAAATTGTTTTACATATGTGTTTGAATCCATTTTACTTGTGAAAGATATTTGCCAAATGTTTTTAGTATAAGTGTGAACTCTGGTTAGATTATTGGTCCGTCCTAGCAGGGGATTCTAATACTGTTGGAAAATTGGTCCGTGCCAGCAGGGGATTCTAATACTGTTGGTCATCAGTACTGATGTAGTGTAAAGTCCCACGATGATGGCGCCTATTGAATGTGAGTCTAGCCAGAGGAAGTACTTGTATGAACTAATGTTTTATTGATTCGTATTATCGATCAGTGATTTTAAAGTGATTTATCGAATGCATTGTTATCGGAAGTGTTTTAGTGTTATTGTTTATTGAATTGAAAGAAAGAGAATTATTTCTAAAAGTTTATATGCCTACCGAATTGAAAGAAATGATTTATTGTGAAACTCTATCGTTTTGTTACTCATGTTTTTAAATCAATCGTGCGAATATGCTTGACCTCTTCCTGTATATATTGTGTAATGTTTTCTTGCTGAGCGTTATGCTCACCCCTTATATTTTTCCCCACAGATGAATAGCTTGATGTGAGTGGCTTCCGCGTACAAAGAGCTAGAGTGTCGATGGCTTGATCTACTGGTTTAGTTGAAACTTTATTACAGGTTGATATTGTTAAGTGGTCTAGCCTATGTGGGACGTAGTCTGATATGGGTTATGACAATCATGTCGCCAAATCCAGTATTTTGGGTTTAGGGGTGTGACAAAGAATATAAAAGGTTTTCATAAAAACTAATCATAGTTCATTAGAAAATATCATTTTAAACAAGTTGGTAGAAGAAAGTTTTTTCAAAATATGTCGTTTAAGTAGACTTTTTGGCATTTATAGTATTTGTTTCATAAATGGCTAAAATGTTTATTTAAACGATAAATTTTGGAAAAACTTTCTTTTACAAAATTGTTCAAAATGATGTTTTTAATGGCTAGCGTGTTTAGTTTTCATGAAAAACTTTCATATTTTTCATAAAACCTTAAAATTTAAAATAACTTGGGATAAAAAGCAAGTCTTGGGTGTTAATAGAGACCTCCTCACTAGCATTCTACTGAGAGTAAGAGTTGGGTTGGGCCAGCCCAAAACATTTTTGTCTTGGGTTGGGCAGATCCATGTCCAATTGCCCTTTGTCTATTCAATAGACCGGTACAGGCCTAGCGTCCTATTTTTACACTTCATTTTATTTGTACCCCTAATTATTTTAATTATTTTAAGTTTTACAGAAAATATATACGGTTTTTATGAAAATTAATTGTGCTATCCACTAAAAAAACATCATTTTGATCAATTTTGCAAAATAATGTTTTTTCAAAACCTATCGTTTAAGTAAACTTTTTGGTAAAAATTGAAACAGAAATTATAAATGACCAAAAAGTCCTCTAGGAAGTGTTCAAAAATATGCTTTCTAATGGACAACATGGTCAATTTTTTATAATTTTTTTCATAAAACTCAAAAAAATTAAAATAAATGATGTGGCAATAACCTGGTTCCTTTTAAATTTCTTAAGCTTAAGCCTAACCCAGAAGCCAAGCCCATCTCTAGATTTATGGGCTCAATCAGGTTTGGGCCTCAGGCCTACAATTCAGCCACACACGAGAGCTTCAAATTGGGCTTTAATTCAATCTCTAACTAGGCTCAATTAGAGCTTCAATTTGGGTCAAATTGTGGCCTCCACTTGAACATGAATTTACACTAACTTAAATGTAACTAGTTGGTGCACACATGCGTTGCACGTAAATTTTTTTGAGTTAAATTATTTTTTCAATAATGACAATAATTTTTTAAATTTAATAATTTTATCGTGCCTTTGCATAAGATGAAAGCACTTTGATCACTTAATCCTTTACTTTTTTTGATATGATTACTATTTTTTTTTTTCATTATCTTTCCCAAATCATAGTTCTTAAATTATCTTTGAAATGTCATTATACATAGGTTCTTTGATATGATTTGATTTCGATATATATATCTATATCTATATATATATATATATATATATATTTTTTTTTTTTTTTCTTCATCGATGCGTGGTGGATCACTACTTGTGATTTTATTTTTTTGGGCATGTACATTTTTTTTTAGATTTCGAACTTTTTTTGGGGGGGGGGGGGGGGTTGTGATCTAAGTTATTTTCTTTTCTTTTTGTTCTTTTTTGTTTTGTTTTGTTTAGTTTGGTATTTTGGGTTTCAAGGTAGATATTGCAAAGTTTCATGAACCTCACGATTTGATAAGGACTTTTTTTGGTGGTTCATTAGACCTTCCCTTTTTATTTTCTTTTTTTCTTGTAAATTCGTTAATGTTTTTTTTTTTTTTGGGGGGGGGGGGTTTGTTTTGTTTTTGTTCAAGTTTGCTTCTTTTTTAATTTTCCTTCAATTGAATCGTCTTTGATTCTCTTCTTTTTCTTGGTAATTTGACTTGATTATTTTCAAAAATCAGAGATTATATATGAATTCTCAACAAAATATGAAAATTATGTAACAACGGCAATTTAAAAGTTCAATAATGCAATTCAAGTTTTTTCTGATATGTGAATCCGTAGAAAATAATTAAAGATTATATGTGCTATTCAAAACTTTACTTATGCAATTCAAGTTTTTTTTTTTTTTTTTTTGCTTTTGACCTCTTAATTTGGGTTTTCATTTGTTTTTGTTCAGGCATGCGTCTTTTTATTTTCATTCAACCGATTCGTCTTTGATTCTCTTATTTTTCTTGCTAACTTTGCAATTCAAATAGAGATTTAAAAGTCCAATCATGCAATGCAGGTAGAGATTTAAATGTTTATGCAGGTGGAGATTTAAACGTTTAAACATAATTTGTATATATAAGTCAAAGTTTATTGAAAACTACATACCAGACAAAGCATCAGAAGAAAGGAGATGCAATGAAAGCACATAGAAGATGCAGAAGAAGGAAGCAGTAGTTGTTTTTTTCTCTGTTAGGGTTTTATGATTTTTATAACGTGTTTCTATTTGTATTTATATGTTAACATTGTAAGGGTTTTATGAATTATAGCTTCCGTTTCTTTAGAATTCCTATTTGAGTTTGGTTTTATTTAATTATTATACGAATTATAGTTTCCTTAGAATTCTAATTAAGGTATGTGTTTTATATTGCTATATTTCCTATATATGTAGAAGGGTAGTTGTGTATTTAAAAATTAAAATAAGAGTATATTAGTCAATCAAAAGTTTTTCTCACAATCATCTTTTTATAGGTAGTATAGATAGATATAGATTTGTATAATTAGTATCAATTTTTAAAAATATATATATATATATATATATAAATGATAATTTGGATTATGAAAGTTCTAAAATTTTCAAATAAATAAAAAAATTAACCATATAACTTCAAGTTCACAGGAAAAAAAAACTACAAATTTATATCTTGAACGACATCATCCATGAGTCATCACTTCATCGTTTCAAGTGAAAAATTATATTACATCGTTAACTTCATCAAATAAATTTGATACTCTTTTCATCTCATAAAGATAGACCAAGTTTGACAAAACACGCAATTTAAGAAAAATCATCATTGCATCGACTTATTATTTTTTAAACTCTATTTTTTCAAAAATACTCCATTATTTGGTATTAGATTTTGTGTTGAAAATAATTATTGAAACAACAAAGGGTAGAATAAGAAAGTTTAAAAAACTTATGATTTGACTCTTTAAAGCGGACAAACATTTTGGGACAAAAAAAGTTCTCCCTCTAGTTCCTAATTGGCCATCCCCTTTGAAAACACACGTTTTTTAAGGAAATCTTATTAAATGCTTTCACATCAATATATATGTCTTGACATTCCAATTTTGCCTTCAAATTTACCAAATATGGGGAAAAAAGATGATACACTTTAAGGGTATTTTAGGAAATAAAATAAAAAGAATAGACTTTTGAAATGTGACAAAATTTTTGAAACGTGACAAAATTTTTGAAACATCTCAAAAAGGAAATGAGGTCAATAATTTAGAAACAGATGGAGTAATAAAAATGATCTATCTTTGTGGGACGGGGGGAGTGTACGCCATCCATTGATTTGTTGCATTTAAACAAGTGGCAAATAATTTTTGTTATAGGGAAGTGTGTCTTTTGTGACATGTGGCAACTTTGTAGATGGTAAAATTTTTTGTCTACAAATGCCCACTTAAGACTTGTATAAGTGCGTCTTTTGAAGTGAGTAAGCAAGTGTCGAATTTTGATTGTAGTGTTAGCATTTTTCACAGCAATTTGCATGCAAAATTAGTTGTAATTGTGCTAACTATATATATATATAAATAACGATGGGGGCCCACTTGTGGCCTTCGAGTTGTTTCTTTGAGTTCATATGGGTGTATAGAGTTTATTTATGGGTTCAATTTGATAAATTAATGGTTTAAAAGTAATTTGGTTCATAATGGTTTGAGATGGCTATAAGACCCTCTTTCACTTTTCTCAAGTTGGCTCATGGTTTTTCATTCAATTGCCCTTCAGTTAGACCATAATTAAGCTTAATTTTGTTCCCAAATATGTTTTATAAGGTTGAATTTTGATTTGGAAAATATTTGGTTCAACCCTTTGTGCAAATATTAGCCTTGCAAAAGCTAAGCACAGAGGTTAATGTAACACCCATACTATTAAATTAGTTTATTTACGTCATTAATTGATGATTTGCAAGTTTATAACTTGCATGTGCATTACAAGTGAGATTCTTGATGATGATTATGATGCATGATATGTGATTTATTATCATTTTGCATCATATGCATGATAGATGAGTATGAATAATGTTAAAACACATTTTCATTCGTTATTGGGTGAAATTGGCAAAGGCTGATCGATTAGGGGTAGACAGGAATTGTAACATCCCAAAATTTATAAACAATAACATGTTTAGTTTTTTATGAACTCCGTGCAAATAAACCTTTTCAAAAATAAATTTCTTTTGAAAATACAGAGTATTGCACAGTTGCGGCTAGCGATGGTTAACTAAAAACTCATCAATATACATTGACCAACCAAATGAATAAAATTACATCATTTTTAAATATATATATATCTATATATATATAGATATATATATATATATATATCTTGCTCTTCAAGGGCATCTTGTTCAGCTGTACCAGTAAGAATCTTTAGACAAAACTCATCTTCAAGTTCTGAAGTTCCAGATCTTGAACCTTTAACTCCTATGGCAAATCCCCAAGTTCAACCAAATTTACAAGGAGTTCGTAATAGCAATATTTCATATCCATATTATGAATCTGCAACAAACCAACAAGAAGACAATTCTGAAGAAGAATCTCAGGGTATGTCACCAACATATATATATATATATATATATATATATATATATATATATATATATATAGACACACATATAGACGCGATAACTTCTCAAAATCTCGACCCCAATTCTATTACGTGCCTCCAACAGTGATCACCTGAAAATATACTGGGGTGAGCAAATAATAGCCCAATAGGAAATCCAATTCCTATACAATAAATAATGTTTCAAATATTCTCACACACAGTACACACAATTATATTCAAAATAATATATATATCGAATAATACGAGCACCAAATTATATACCTCAAATATAATCTATGTTGGGAATTGAACTAGAAGGAAAACAAAGTGTGGAATGAATTGATAAACAAAACTTTTCCTAATCGATTCCTTAACCCATGAATCCAATTATGCTTAAATATAAACATAAACCCTAACTAGAAGAGGGTAAAAACACTTACAGTTTCAAAAGTCTTCTCCTTTTTGCTCCAAACTTGAATCCGGACAGCAGAGAACGAGCAGTCCAAGTGTACTGCCTCCAACGGTATCCACACTTAGCTAGAGCTTTGAGTCATTTCTTCCTTTTTTCCTTGTTCTTGCTAGAGGTGGAGAATAAAAGAGAGAGAAAGAGAGAGGCTTTGGAATTTTCAGCTAGCACTTGGGAGTGTGCTTGTGGTGATGTTATCACATCATATGTTATTAAGAACAAACCGACTCATTTGATGTTCAAGTCTGCCTTAGGATACTAAGTATCCTAGAATTTTCTTTTCTTTTATTATTTTATTTATTTATTGTGAATGATAGTGGATGTAAATAAATGCTTAATTGATATACATGTTGTCTTGAGGTGATAATTGTTGATTTATGTGTGATTAAGAGATTAAGTTAGCCCAATTAAATTAAGAAACCAATTAAGGCAATGTGGGTGCCTATGGGCTTGTTCTAAAACCTTCTCACATCATAACTTAGCCCTCGAATCCAATTGTTGGTTCAAGGCTTATGCCTTTTCTTTTAAAAATGGAGTCATGTGATTTTTGGAATTAAAAAGTGTTTTTAGGGTTTTCCTTGTTCCTTAAAAATGAGGTGTCAACTTTGTTAGCCCTAAGGTTATATGACCAAGGGCATATTCGAGATTTTGATGATAATAAAGGATCGATGTCAGTACTAATGGTTTGTATATCAGATAATTATCAAAGCTAGGTACTCAAGAATGAAATATATTAAGTATTAGCAAGGATTGATTGTCTTAAGGCATATTCATAACATGGTACATCAAGGGTGATCAAGTATAGCACCACATGAGCATAGAAAGCATGCAAAAGACCTACAAACACTCAAGACCAAGTTAGCATCGTCAATGTAGATAGTTAAATAGCTATGGGTGAGGAAATAGGTTTTTGATGTACTTGTTTACTCATATAATTGCTCTATTGACCTAGATAGACCTTAGGATCCTTGGGTAAATTGATTTCATCAATTGGATAAGGCCTAAGTTGATTTAATTGAACCAAATTGATTACAACTTTTGAAAAATCACTTTACAATGCTCACTGTCCATTTCAGTCGACTCATTCTCCATTTTAGTTGACTTATTTGACCAGAAGAGGTCCCCTGTTTTGTCTTCTGATTCTGCTTAAATCAGTCCACTAAATTCTTAATTCAGTCGATTGATTTGGCAAATCAGTCGACTGAATTGATTATTCAGTTGACTGATTTTGCGATCTCAGAACTCCAACAGCTAGTTTTTGAAAAGTTGTTGAGGCATTAAATGCCACCAAACGGCTTTTTCCTGGTATTTATTGCACCAAACGGTCATATTATTCAGATTGCTTATATAAGCAATTATTTAGATGCATTTATGATAACTAATACAAGAGCATTTATTGTTTTCAATCTTCTAGCCCTAAATTCATTAAGAGCATTCATTGAGCAATCAATTAGAAGAGAACTGAGCCATTAACTTTTGTGTTATTCACTCTTAAAGAGAGTTTCTTTGTACACAAATCTCATCTCTACAATCTTGTAATCAAGGGTTGGTGATAATCCCTTCTTGGCACTTGAAGAAGTGTTGTTGAGCAAGTGTTGGTTGAAGACACTTGATTTGTAAAGGTTTACTGCTTCACCTTGAAGGAAAGTGATAGTGGATTGAGGAATCCTCAAGCGAGCTCTTGAGGTGAGGACGTAGGAGGGAAGGCCGAACCTCAGTTAAATCTTATGTTTGCATTCTCTTTCTCTTAATATCTTTATTATTGCTTATTCTTATATTCATTCTTGTTTGCAATAATCATATTTTGAGATTGCTATTATTTTTTGTTAATTGGCTAAAAACCCTATTCACCCCCCTCTAGGGTTGTATACTTGGGACAACAAACTCCTTATTTTCATATAATTTTGTGTGGACCATTTTCCTGAGTTCACACTCGTACTGTGTGTATGGTAAGTAGAAGTTTGAGTTCGAGGACCTAGTCAAGACTAGTTCACTACAGCTCCTTTAGACGGAAACTTGCTAATACTAAGTGTAGGTTCAAACCCAAACCCGAAACGTATCTATACCTATTGCACAGTAAAAATGATCCTTATATATATTATTTTTAATTTTAAATCAGGTGGGGGATTGTTATAAATATTTGATTTAAAATTAAAATTAATTTTATTTATTAGTTTTCATTTATGTTTTTATGTTACTTTTCTATATTCCATTTGGTCATTTACACTTTGTGACCGTTGGGAAGTTATTATTGAAGAGTTACTACAATATGTAGTAATCCCCAACCCATTATTATGTGGTTAATGATATGTATTAATATTTTAATTGCTTGAGATTTATTTTTCATATGCTTTATATATAATGGAAGAGATGTGATTAGGAGAAAGACAACAAGAGAGTTGTGTTAGAAAAATACAGCTTGATGGTCTCTACTAGTCTTCCATATATTTTAAGTTCAATACATATTTTGTGTATTTGGAGCATATCAGTGATTTGAGATTCGTGGGAATTCTTAGTTGTACACAAGACTACCCGAAGGATCATTATATCTTCAGAGAAAAACGTCATGCAAACCTAGTGCAAATGAGGGTGTATTTTCTCTAAGGATCGCGCTTCGTAGTGTGCCTTGATCTGAATTACAGACTATTCTAAACTCTATTTCTTGTAACATTATTATTGTTGATTATTAATGATTAAACTCATGTTGATGATTATTGTGTTATTATTAATTTGATAGAAATTCCTAACAATATTTCTAACACTTTAGTGCTATAGTGGTCAAATTTCGATAGCAAGTGTCACACCCCTAAACCCAAAAGACTGGATTTGGCGACATGATTGTCACAACTCACAAAAGTTTAAGCCCCACAAAGGCTAAACCACTTAACAATATCAACCTGTAATAAGGTTGTGTCCAATAATCCATCCAAAATAAAATTCAAGCCATAGCATAACTAAAGTCTCAACAATTAAATGAAATAACTAGATAAATCCATATCCATCAAAGTAATTTTTCATCTCCAATAGCCTACTACAACGTCCACTAAAATAATAAACTAATTCTTTTAACTACTAAAATAAAAGTTCTGATTAAACTAGTAGATCAAGCCATCGACACCTTAACTCTTTGTACGCAGAAGCCACTCACATCAAGCTAATCATTTGTGGGGAAAAATATAAGGGGTGAGCATAAAACTCAGCAAGAAAACTTTACACAATATATATAGGAAAAGGTCAAGCATATTTGCACGATTAATTTAAAAACATGAGTAACAAAACAATAGAATTTCACAATAAATCATTTATTTCAATTCAGTAGGCGTATAAACTTTTTGTAATAATTCTCTTGCTTTCAATTCAATAAACAATAACACTGAAACACTTCCAATAAAAATACATTTGATAAATCACTTTAGAATTACTGATTGATATAATACAAATCAATAAAACACTAATTTATACAAGTACTTCCTCTGGCTAGACTCACGCTATATAGGTGCCCATCATCGTGAGACTTTACACTACATCAGTACTGATGACCAACAGTATTAGAATCCCCTACTAGCACGAACCAATTTTTCAACAGTATTAGAATCCCCTACTGGGACGGACTAATAATCTAACCAGAGTTCACACTTATACAAAAAAACATTTTGCAAATATTTTTCATAAATAAAACTGATTCAAAACACGTATGTAAACAATTTCAATAAATGAGTAATTTGCTTGACCCATAGTACATAAGAAATAACCACTTTGATAGTAAAACAATTTTGAAAACAATAGTCCATAAATTATTGGCTCACAAAAGAGGAATAAAAATTAAATTTATTTTTATTTAATCAAAGAGGGCGATACATTGTTCAAGTTCCCTTACCTCAAGCCAAACTTTCAACAATCTAAGCGATTAAACTCCTAACAATCCCAATGCTACTCAGAACCTAAAATCAATAATATTAATTATCAATAAATCATACTTAAACTAAAAGGTCTCTCCAACTAAATGGTGCGTTAAAGGTTCAACGTTTAATTCTCATGGCCTTATAATGCTTACTACATTTAATATAATTAATATATACACTAACGTGGCATTAAAATAAACTTACGTTAAATTATAAATTAATAAATCCGAATGAATGTTTTAACCCAAATCTATATACAATCAGCTACAGAAATACGTTACCAATTCTTTATATATATATATATATATATATATAGATATATATAGTAAACTGTGTACGTACAAGTCTAGATTTCACTTCAAGTTAGTTCTTTGAAATTCTCCACTTCTTTATACTTAGTAGTAATAAAATATAGTGAGTCTTTTATATTTCCTTTACTCTTCCCAAAGCCAAAAAATGAAATCCCTTCCCAAAGCCAAAAGTGTAATCCAGGAACCATTGTTCATTTTTATGTACACAATAAATTATATATTATTTATATATACCCATTGTATAATAAACTCTTATATCAC